>CAJNDV010025080.1:19747-36044 GCA_905221635.1 Symbiodinium sp. CCMP2456 | reverse complement strand
CTAAACCCTAACTAAACCCAAAACCCTAATCAAACCCTAAACCCTAAACCCTAACCTCTGCCTACGCCCATTCTTTACCGATCTCAAAAGGACTGCCAAGCAAGCTGAAGATCCTAAACCCTAATCCCTAGACCCTAAACCCTAATCCCTAAACCCTAAACGCGAATCCCTAAACCCTAAACCCTAAACCCTAAACCCTAATCCCTAAACCCTAAACCCTAATCCCTAAACCCTAAACACCAAATAGACCCTAAAATTCCTTACCAAGAGCTCCGCATGCCCAGGCAAGGCGCCTTGACACAAGCGGAGCAGACCTTCCACCTTGCCGTGGCTAAGGATGAGACGGATGTGAGGCGGGGTTGGGGGGGGAGTGCAGGGTTTAGGGTTTAGGGGTTTAGGGTTTAGGGGTTTAGGGGTTTAGGGTTTAGAGTTTAGGGATTCAGGGGTTTAGGGGTTTAGGGTTTAGGGTTTGGAGTTTAGGGTTTAGGATTTAGGGGTTTAGGGGTTTAGGGTTTAGGGTCACCCTGTGGGGCCAAAACCGTACCTCCGCTCGACCTCACATCCTAAATCCGGAACACGAAGCTCTGGCAGCCTGAGGCCGCCCTAAACCCTAAACCCTAAACCCTAAACCCTAAACCCTAAACCCTAAATTACTAAACCCCTACACACCGAAGTAACAGAACCGTTAAATTGCTCTTATGGAACGGCTAAGGGGTCGCCCCTTGTCCGACGTTACTAGAACGACGGCCGGAACTGCCTGGCATTGGGCTAGTTGTCCTTCTAGGTTCCATGCAAGGTTCACGGGAACCGTGGCGATAGCCTTTAGGGTTTAGGGTTCAGGGTTTAGGGTTTAGGGTTTAGGGTTTAGGGTTCAGGGTTCAGGGTTTAGGGTGGCTTCTGGCTGCGAGACGAGGTTTGGGGGTTTTCAACGACTTGGGCTCAGGCTCCAGGGCTTATTTCTGGTTTAGGGTGTGGGGTTGAGGGCTTATATACCCAGAGAGCCCAATACCCCTTATATGATTGCGGAATATACCTTAAGAGCATTATGGTTTAAGGGTATATTCCTTCACGAAGGGGTATTGGGCGATGGAATCTTATATCCTTTAAGAGGAGATTAGGGGATTATAGGGGTTGGGTTCAGGGTTCAGGGTTCAGGGTTCAGGGTGCAGGGTTTGGGGGTTTAGGTTTTAGGGGATAAAGGGTTTAGGGTTCAGGGTTTAGGTCTTAGGCGATTCGGGGTCAGGGTTTTGTTCCTTTCCGCATTTCTCTGCTGGAAGATAAAATGCTTGAGAACCCCAAAGGGTCGCTGTATTTTTCCTTGTAAGGTCTCTCTCTCCCTAGGGGGCTGGAACCATGGAAACCCCAAAACCCTAAACCCTTATCCCAATCTTCACGAGATCCCGAAACCTACCCCGAGGCCCTTTAGCCGTAAATCCCAACCCAGACCGAACCCCAACCTCGAACAGCCCAAAACCCTCAAATCTGAATCCTAAACCCTGAATCCTCAACCCGAAACCCTAAACCCTAAACTCTCCACCTTAAACCCTAAATCCTCAAGCTTCAAAGTCTATGCCGTTTGCAGGGCGCTCTTCGGGATCATCAACTGCCGCGTCCAAGAGGGGAACCTGGATGACGCAGAGGCGGTGAGTTAGGGTCCCTGTTTGAGGCTTGCGGCTTGGGGTTTGGGGTTCAGGGATGGGGTTTAGGGTTTAGGGTTTAGGGTTTAGGGTTTAGGGTTTAGGGTTTAGGGTTTTCGGCTTGGAGTCTAGGCTGTACATTGGGGTTTGCGGTTCAGTGTTCTAGAAGTTCATCTATTCTTGGTCTCACGACATTTCTGGACTCAGTTCCCAGACTTCAAACCCACGAACCCCATCATATAGAAGCCTAAATAATTGCCAATAGTGTTTTTGGGGCTGCTTATTATAATTATACTATAGAGGAGCCCAAAACCCTATTCTAATTATAAGAGGCCCCTATAATAGTGCATGCAAGACCTGGACTGAAGCTTTGAAATCTCAAGTTTAGGGTTTAGGGTCAGCACTCATATAGAAGCCTTGATCATTCCTCAGTTCGTTCGACAGTATACCCTAAAATCCTCTTCTAGGTTTTTTGGGCCCCTATACTACCCGATCCTATAACTTCTCCCATGCGTGACACGCCACCTTAGATTTGCCCTGCGAGCTCGATGTGAGTTGCGTTGAGCTTTGAACGCGAAGTCGGGTAAGTAGGGTTTAGGGTTTAGGGTTCAGGGTTTCGGGTAAGTCTGAAGATAGTTGGCGCCACCAATGTTGGGTTCAGTTTTGGAGGCAGTTGGGATTGCCAGGCCCGAAACGGCCTGGGCCCGGTGAGTTTACTTAACCCAAGCCCTCAAACCCGCACCCTAAACATTGAAGTCTAAACCCTCAACCCTAAACCCTAAACCCTAAACTCTAAACACTAAACCCTAAATCCTCCTAAATCCAACCCTAAACTGGCATGTTGGCTCAGCCTGGTAAGGACTTCTAGCTGTTCTGCAGTTGGAAAAGGGTCCGTAAAAAAAAAACCTAAACTGGCTATGGCGATTCGCTAAGTCCCAGAGCCTCCAAAGTCTCCGGCGCGTTCAGGAGCAGCTGGAGTTCCTGGGTGAGATTCAGATCTCCGTGTCTTGGCACCGCGGTTTACTTGGAGGTTCATGGGTAGTTATAAGTGGGGTTACAAGTCCTCTAATATAGGTTATAACTATAGTTACCCTACTTATAACTCCACTTATAACTACCCATGAACCTCCAAGTAGGGTTGAGGGTTTAGGGTGAAGGGAGTCTTTCGCTTTTGGGTTTAGGGTTTAGGGTTGAGTCTTCCGCTTATGGGTTGAGGGTTTAGGGTTTAGGGTGTATATAGGGGTTTAGGGGGTGTTGATTTGGGTTTAGGGGAAGGTAAGTCGTTCAGGGTTCCGGTAAAGCCTAAATCCTTGAAGCCTAAAGCACGAAACCTTGAACTCTGGTCCGGGGTGTAGGATTTTTTGACCAGGAGCTTTGGTCAATGCAGTGTCGGTGGACGGATTTTCCAAAATCCGAAATTATCTACCCTACATACACCCTTAAACAGTCAAAATCCATACATTAATCTCCAGACCCACACGCCTTCAACCCTCAACTCAAGCCTAGATCCTCAACCTGCTACCTTGACCCACATCATCGGGGCCGTGAAATCTCAAAGCCCAAGGAACCTCATCCTTCCACCCTCAGACCTTCATGACCTGAGCTTCCGTGGGCAAGCCTCCTCGAGTAGGGTGATGCCCCTGAAACTGTACAGGATTTTTCCTGTGAATTAAAGCTAGAACAGCTAGACTTCTCATCTACTGGATAGGAGGGTCGATAAGACCTGAGTTAGAAACCCAATATGTATAAGACTTTCATGGCACCTCATAAAAACCGCCCTTTAACACCCTTACACTTTCTTAAATCCGCATGAGCAAATCGGGAACCACGGAAGCAAACAAGTTGGAACATTCAGCCGTAGACCCTGAAACCCCCAAATCCTAACAACCGTAAACCCTGCCAGCCTAAAGCACTAACAGTCCAACAGCCCAACAGCCTACAACACCCTACAGAACGCTACTAGCACCCCGATTAGGAACCCTCCTTCCACTCCGCACGGACCCTTGTAAGCCCTTATGAAGCTGAGGTGGGCAAGTCTCCCGACCTTGCCTTCCTCCAATCCCTCATCGCTTGGCGGAAGCGCCGGGACGCTGAGGGAGCCCTGAACCTCCTCAACGTACCCTGGCCGTTTATATGGGTTTCATAAAGGGGCATAAATGATTACCTATACTATTCTGGGGGTCCTTACTATAATCACAGTATAATGGGCCCCAAAACCCTATTCTAATCATGGGGTTCGTTGAGCTTCACAAGGTGTTTAGAAGGGTGTTACGCCTGTTGGGTAGCAGGGTTAGGGTGCTGAGCCCGCCTAAACCTATCTTACAAGCACCCTGGGCCTTAAAAACCATAGACCACATCCTGAGCCGCAATATAGGGGCAGAAACAGTTACCAATACTATTTTGGGGGTTCATTACTATAGTTAGAGTTTACTGGGGCCCAAATCCTATTCTAAGCCCCCTACATTATGCCCCCTAAACCCTAAACCCTAAGCCCTAAACCCTAAACCCTAAACCCTAAACTGCCCGAAACGAAGAAGCTCCAGAAGGCCCTGGCTCAGAACCGGAATCTCGTGCACCACCAACCCCACATCCTAAGCTACAACTCCCTAAGCCCTAAGCCTTAAACCCTCAACCCTAAACCCTAAACCCTAAAGCCCCAAACCCTAAATCCTAACCCCTAAGCCAAAAAAAACCCTAAATCACTACCAAACAGGAAACCCTGACTCTCCACATTACGAACTTCAAAGCCGCTGTGGGCTACGATTTCTTCATCAAGCTCAATGCGGACTTCATGCTCGACATCGCCCGCGAGCTGCTTTCCTCGAAGAGAGGTTTGTTCATTTCGGCCTGTGTCGGGCTTCTACTCAGGCTTGAGGGCTTATTCTCTAGGCTTTAGGATTTAGGGCGCCTTATATATATATATATATAGAGGGTTGAGGGATTTAGGGTTGTTGTGGTTCGGGGGTTTCCAGTTGGATGGGGCATCGCATTTTGAATTCGGCGAGCGTGTGCCGCATGAGCTCAATGGGTTGCAGGCCCGAATCTTTACCAGCAACGCAATGCTGATCGTCACCACCATGATCAGCGTCCTCATCTTTTCTTCTTCTTTTTTAGTTGTTGGGCGCAGTTGTGTCGCACAGTGTCTCGTCCTGTCACCCCAGCCTCAGCAGACAATGAAGCCGAAGGCGTTTTTCCTCTACAGTAACCCTGAACTCAAACTCGAAGCAGCAATGACTCGGGTTCAGGCTTTGGGGTTTGGGTACTGCTGAAGTGCAGCATAGCAGCAAATCCTAACGCCACACTTCCATGCAAGTCGCTTGCTTCAATAGCGGAAGCCACTGAGTTTCAAACCAACTCGCCGCCTCTGGTCTGTTCAACGCTGCGGTTCTGGGGTACAGGGCTTCTGGGATTTGGCTCCTTAGGCTTTGTCTCCGGGATTGGGGAATCACACCTAAACCCTAAACCCTAAACCCTAAACCCAGCAGTTGGGACCTCTCTATGCTTTAGGCATATGCATCTCTTGTGTTGAGGAGCGCGTCGTCAGACACTAGCAACACCGGGAAAACCCTAAACCCTAAACCCTAAACCCTAAACCCTAAACCCTAAACCCTAAACCCTAAACCCTAAACCCTAAGCATGATCAGCCAAGGTACTTGCAGCATACCCTCACAGGCCAGGGCCTTGACTGGATCAGGGTCAGCATAAATAGAGGTCCCGTACGAGGGGTCTTTAATCTGGGTTCTTGTTAAGGGATTTAGTTTAAGTTACCATAATAAGGAAACCCTATTATTTACTATAGATCCCTATTATGGTAACTTTAATTAAGTTCCTTAACAAGAACCCAGTAATAGTTAGAATGGGGTTTCGGGGGGTCCTTTAAAGGGTTCCTTAAAGGGTTCTATAAGGGCTACTATAAGGGTTTAGGGTATAGGGGCCTTAATAATTAGACTAGGGTTCTGGGGCCCACTCTACTATAATTATAATAAGGAACCCCTAAAATAGTATGGGTAATTATTCAGGCCTGTGAGATTGGGCAGCGTTTTTTCAAAACCCCATACTATGAGGATCCTCTGTCTTCTGCAGTTGGGTTTAGGGTTTAGGGTTTAGTGTGGTAAGTGGATCCTTGTGTCTCCATTGTCTTCAGTGCCCCTTAGCCGTAAAGCTTCAAGCCCGCACCTAATGCTTGAGGGCATGTGCTTGGGGTTAGGTGGCCTGCTGTGGGGAAGAATATCGAATGTCGCCTTTCCCGAACAACCCAAACACTAAACCCCAAGCCCTTGACGGGATTCTAGATTCTAGATTCTCCGCAATTTCCAAAAAGGCCTTCAACAGAAGACAGCCCTAAACTTTAGACCCTATGGGGTCCTTCTGAGCCACACACCCAAAACCCTAAACCCCACAAACCTGGAACCCCGAACGCTACACCCTAAAACCGCGTCCAGAGCACAGGGGTTGGAGCTTCGCGGCTTAGGAACGAATATAGGGGTCGGAATAGTTGCTAGTTCATGCTATCCTTTATGTAGTTTCTTGGTTCCTTGCTATCTATGCCATCAAACGACCCAAGACCCTATTCTAGTTATGAAGCCCTAAGCCCTAAACCCTAAACCCATTGGAACTGAGGGACGAAGGAGTGAAGACAGCACTGTCCTGTGTACCCTAGTTTATTGTTTGGGGTTCAGGGGTCCTCAGCATTAATTGAAAACCCCCAAAACCCCAACTGCAAGCCCTCAAGTCCTAGATTCCTTGACCCTAAACCCTAGTCCCTCAACCCTGAAACGCTAAACCGTTTTGGCCCTGACCCGAAGCATCCTCGTGGCACCAGAGCACCGGACCTTGAAGAATCATACTTTCGAGAAGCCTGGAGCATTAGGGCCCAGTTCCTGAACCCAAAGTTCGCTGAAGCCCTAAACCCTAAACCCTAAGCCCTAAACCCTAAACCCTAAGCCCTAAGCCCCAAACACTAAACCCTAAACCCTAAACCCTAAGCCCTAAACCCTCAACCCTAAGCCCTAAACCCGAAGTTGAGAGACGTGCGAGATGAGGAGCCCTAAACGCTAAACCCTAAACCTAGGCTGTAGGGTCCTTTAGGGTCATCAGGGTTTGGGGATCACGTAGGGCCTTTAAAACTGTACCTGGAAGCCCAAACCCTAAACCCCTAAATCCAAAACCCAAACCCCTAAACCCCTAAAACCTAAACCCCTAAACCCTAAAACCTAAACCCCTACACCCGGTTGAACTGCGCTGCCAGCCTGGTCCTCACGAGGGCCGGGCAAAACATCACTCGGATTCTGCTTCGCGCAAGGACTTGTTTAAGGCTTAGGGCTTAGGGGTTTAGGGTTTAGGGTTTAGGTTTATCAGATTCTTACTACATGGGCCTAAGTAGTTACCTATACTATTTTGGGGGGTTCCTTATCTTTAACTATAGCATAGTATACCCCAGAAATCCCTATTCTAATTATGAAGGCCCCTTTTTAGCCAGGGCGGCTGGTAAGTAGAGGCTACCAGAGAGGCAACCCAACCTGCCGATGGCTGCTGCGTGTGCGACTACCCTAGGGTGGGGGTCCAGGAGATGGTGTGGAGATTCTGTTGAAGCACCAGTTGTGGCGAGCCTGCTGACCATGCATCACGGCATGGTTGTCGGCCAAGATGGCTGGTTGCATACGGAAGGCTTGATCCAAACCCTAAACCCTAAACCCTAAACCCTCAACCCTAAACCCTAAACCCTAAACCCTAAACCATGAGGCAGCTCGCCTTGCCAATGGAGTGGGCGCAGTGCTTGAGCTGAAGGGTTTTCGAGGAGAGCTTTGCATGCTGTGTGCAGTCAGAGAGTCCGAACATCCTTTCAACCCTGAACCCTAAACCCTATAAGCCCTATAAACCCTAAGCCTCTAAACCCCTAAACCCCTAAACCCCTAAACCCCTAAACCCTAATATATCACGCAGAGCAGCCGTCGGCTCTGGATCCGACGCCTCTGGAACCCCGCTGAGTTTAGGCCGAAAAGGTTCATAGCATCAAACAGCCCAGCCCCCAAGCCCTCAAAAGGGTTCACGATTTAGGGTTTAGGGGTGTAGAATTTAGGGTTCAAGCTTTGGGGGTTTAGGGTTTAGGGGTTTAGGGTGCAGCGCACGACCTGAGCCCAAGGTTAACCTAAAGATCCATTTTAGAACCTCATACAACCCTAGAGAATCCCGTGTAGCATCCGTGCAATGAAGCCCCGAACCACCCTAAACCCTAAACCCTAAACCCTAAACCCCAAACCCTAAACCCTAAACCCCAAACCCTAAACCCTAAACCCTAAACCCTAACTTTAAAGCCCTAGATCCGACCCTAGGCCCAAAGCCTTTTACAGAACGAAAGAGCCCTCAAAGGCGGCTCGGAGGATGCCGCCAAGCCGGGCGGCTATCTCCTGCGAGGGGTCCAGGCTTGGGGGTTTAGGGTTTAAGATTAAGGGTTTAGGGTTTAGGGGTTCAGGGTTAAGGGTTACGGGTTTAGGGTTTAGGGTTTAGGGTTGAGGGTTTAGGGTTTAGGGTTGATCTTTTTGGAGGGGTTCAGGCTTGGGTTTAGGGTTTAGGGTTAAGGGTTTAGGGTTTAGGGGTTTAGGGTTAAGGGTTTAGGGTTTAGGGCTTAGGGTTGAGTGCTATCTCCTCCGAGGGGTCCAGGTCGGATCTGCTTTCGGGGTTTAGTTTGGCTTTGGGGTTTAGGGTTTGGGGCTTAGTATTTAGGGTTTAGGGTTGAGCATGTATGGGTTAGGGTTTAGGGTTTGGGGTTTAGGGTCAAAAATAATATTCATACCAAAGGTAATAACAAATTAAAGATAGCCATGAGAATGCAGGCCACAAACACCCTAAGCCCTAAACAAACCCTGAACCCTAAACTCAAACCCTTTTTCCTGTAGGCTTACGAGTGCGTCCGAAAATCTTAAAACAGACCACACAGAGACTTCCCAAGTGAAAAGAAACCCACACCCCGAAGAGATTTTGCGCGAACAGCCGCCGAAACGCAACGTGTCTTGCTTCATTGCAAGTAGGCCTGCGCCCGACGTTTTATATGAAATTCTCCGTGCCTCTGCAAACCCCAAGCCCTCAAACCCTGAACCCAGATCCTCGAGTTGAGTTTTTGACCTCTGAAGGTCCTGGAGACGTTGACACGCTTCGTGCCGGGCCTCGTGCCAGCCCAGGCAGGAAGGATTCCGGAGTTGATTATGGGGTTGCGTTTTTTTGATTTAGGTCTTACTTGTAAAGGGTTTCGGGTTTATTTTAGGGTTTGTGGATCCATTACATCCTCTAGAGGGTGGCGGCCAGGGTGCTCAGTTTTTTTTTGCATTTCGGGTCGCGCGGTCCTCGGCTTAGTGGAGGGTTTGGGCTTGAGGTGGTGTCGCAACTCGGGCATTGAAGGAGGTCTGGTTCCCCGGTATGTCTGTGGGGTTGTGATCTAAACTATGCAATCTGCAGCCGGCTCTTGCAGAACATACCTGGAGCTACCTTGTGAGAAGGCTCATCCGGAGGGCAGGCCCTACACCTTACCTGAAGTCCTCAATCGAAACCCCGTATCTCACATCTCGGATCTCCGACTAGCGCTGAAGCCAGTCGCCCGTGAGCCACCAAGACATTCAAACTCATCCTAAACCCTACACCCCTCCGTTCTTTCTGACGCTAAGAGTCAGCTCCCCAAGTGGAGGTGCTTCTGGCCAAAGCCAAAGCGGCCCTGAACGAAGTCGATGTTGCTGGGCCACATAGGGCGGGAATGGAAGTTGTTTGCCTTGGGGCTTAGGGTTTAGGGTTACCGCTTAGGGCTTAAGTTTTTATACGAATTTAGGGCTACGTCAGGGGCCGGTTTCCACCGGAGTTTCCCTTGCGTGGGACGCCTGAAAGGGCCGCGAGAACTCAGTGGGCGAACATAGTCTTGGCGTCTTCAGAAAACAGATACATACAAGCACACGAAAGGATGAGTAAGTAAGACAAGAACGAAAAGGTTGATATCCAGATGGATAGAATGCCTGAATAAACACATGGAGCATAAAGGTACATGCATAAACAAGTCGACAAATACAGCCCACAGACACACACACACACACACATACGTGTGTGTATATGTATTATATGTATATATATATACACATATATAGAGATGTATTTATTTATTTGTTTGTTTACTCATCTAATTATTTGTTTATGAGCACACATGGCATGGCATGGCATGGCAAGTCGGGCGCAGCCCTAGGTAGCCCCTAAATTCTAAACCCTAAACCCTAAACCCCAAACCCTAAGCCCTACACCCCAAACCCAAAGACTCTGGCTCCTGCCTGTGGCTTAAAGGAGCTCTTCATCCCGAGCCTCAGCCCCATCAACCTGAAGTTGAGGGTTTAGGGTTTCGGGTTTAGGGTTTAGGGGTTGAGGGTTCAGGGTTTAGGTTTTAGGGTTTAGGGTTTAAGGTTTAGGGTTCACGACGACTGAGTCCAAAAGTTGAGGGTTTAGGGTTTGGGTTTTAGGGTTTAGGGTTCACTACGACTGAGTCCAAAAGTTGAGGGTTTAGGGTTTGGGTTTTAGGGTTTAGGGTTTAGGGTTCACTACGACTGAGTCCAAATATGCCCTCAAGGTCGCAACCAGAATCTTGCACCAGTGTCTGCGGTTGGATCCCAGCTGCGCCGACACGTACCTCGGGCGGTGGAATTAGAGTCCCAGGAATGCGAAATTGTCGGTTTGTTTGGGGTTTAGGGTTTAGGGTTTAGGGTTTAGGGTTCGCATGGTTTCTGCTGTTATCGGTTTGAGGCTCAGAAGAGCAGGTTGGGTGCTTTCGCGAGTCTAACCTTGAGTCATGATGGCTGATGATGGTGTTCAACCATGACCTTGGGAAGAGCCCTCCTTATGATTACTATGTCACCATACGGGTTTAGAGTCAGGGTCTAGGGTTAACGTTATGAGTCGACCGGGTAGGCCCAAACAATCCTTTCCGAAGGGCTCTTTCGCGAAGGTGCTAAGCAGTTTAAACAAGCATCCCAGCAGCGCATTGCCCCTTAAACCCTAAACCCTGAACCCTAAACCCTAAACCCGAAACCCGCTTTCCAATCCCGACACATTCTGAACCCCCAGAACTTCACCCAGAGCCTTTCCTAAGCCATGCCATGTAATTCCAGTCGGTTTAGGGTTTAGCTTTTAGGGTTTCGGGTTTAGGAACCCTGCAAAAGTCCTGAAAAGTTTTACCACCAGGCTCGAGGTTTTGTGATCGCTGTAATTCACAGTTCTTGGATTTGTATTGTGATCCTCAAACTATGAGGTACCGTATTCAGAGGTCCTCATGATCGGTTTACTTTAGGGTGTGACGTTTTCTGAAGCCCCACTTGGGACTGAGAGCTGTAAGTCTAAACCCTAAACCCTACATCTACATGGGGCTGCGCTTCCTGATCCCTGTTCCAGGTATCTGCTGCTCGCGCGCATCTACCACCAGAAGGATCAGCCGAACGCCGCGCTGCAGTACTTGGAGCATCCCGGTTTGCAGGGTCCCACGCTGACCTGGCGCTGGAAAGGGTTTAGGGTTTGATGTAGGAACCTGAAACCCTAAACCCTAAACCCCTAAACCCCTAAACCCTAAACCCTAAACCCTATCTATAACACCAGTCTACAGGGAGTCATAGAAGGAGCCCTTATGAAGTCCCAGGGTTTCTGGATCAGGTTCCTATGTTGAACCCTAAACCCCGAACCCTAAGCCCCACGCGGTTTAGGGTTTAGGGTTCCCTAAGCCCTAAACGCTAAACCGTGATTAGCGTTTAGGGTTTCGGGTTTTGGGGGTGTAGGGTTTGGGACCATCTGCGATCGCGGGGTTCTGCCAGCAGAGTCTTGTTGATACGCGCGATTAGGGTTCGGAGCTTATATAGGATTTAGGGTTTCAGTTCAGGGTTCGGGATGTTAATGTTAGGATTTAGGGTTTAGGGTTTAGGAGCTAAAGTTTAGGGTTCGGGGTTTAAGGCCGGCTAAAGAGCGGGTTTCTGGGTTTTCCTGTAGGATTGGGGTTTTTGGGTTTAGGGTTTAGGGTCTTAAGGTTAAGGGGTGCACTTCAGGGGTTTTTGGCCTAAGCGTTGAGTTAGGGAGTCGGCAGGGGTAAGCTTTATTGCTCATGGGTGTGGGATGTAATCGGGGTTGGGCACAAACCGTCAATCCTAAACCCTAAGCCATACCCAACCCCTTCAAGCCTGTGGCCTAAGCCCTAAATCCTGAACTCTCAGCCCCGAAACCCCAGTGCCGGCTTTGACCAACGCAAACGAAGGAGCTAAACCTAAGCCCCAAGCCCAAACCTTAGCCTGATCCATTCACATGCCATAGAGGACTACGAAACAATAATAGTATACCCTTATGGTTCCTTGTCCATAATCATATTGTAGCAATAATTGACCCCCCGAACCCTACTCATCAAGTCCCCTACACGCCTTTCTCTCTCCCTAAACCCTAAACCCTAAGCACTAAACCCTAAACCCTAAACCCTCCAGCTCAGGCAGGGACTGAGCCATGACTTTAGCGTGCGGAACCATCCGCTCTACCACTTGGCTCCTCGGATGACTTTTTTCGTGGGGGGGTCCCCTAAACCCTAAACCCTAAACCCTAAACCCTAAACCCTTAACCCTAACCATTCTAAGCTCCTCAGGGCTTTGGGTTTAGAGTTTACGGTTTGGGGCTCAGGATTCAGGCTCCAGTTCCAGGCGCTGGAAGCCCTAACCCACGACTCGGGGTGTAGCGGTTTCGGAAGCCCTGACCCTAAAGCCTAAACCTTAAACGCTAAAGCCCTGAACCCTAAATGCTACAAGCTTAGCCCGAAGCCTTGAACCCTGAAATCCGGATCCACCGCGCTGCGCTCCTGAACCCTGAACCCTCAAGGAAGAAATAAATCGAAGTTGCCTGTTGCTGTTAGCTAGTCCAATCAGTTCGCCCACCTCAGCGCACCCAGCACAACCCAGGTTAGGGAAGTGGTGCGTATAAACAAAAGGGCAAATTGGGGGGCGGCACGGACCGCAAAGTAGGGCGGGTCTCAAATTGGTGAAATCGACTGGTCAGTCATCCGGAAACCCAGCCTAGCCCAGTTCAGCTCAGCCCAGCCAGCCCAGCCCAGCCCAGTTCCGACCGTGACCGGACCCAAAGTGCGTTTACAGGCGTGTTGTTGCACGGAAGGCCTTGGACAGCAGGAGACGGGACCAGCTGGCTTGGTCACGGCTGTGCCCGCGTCTGCTGCCCGAGTGAACATTGTTCAAACGAGTTAGCAGTTCTACTTCAAGGATCATGGGACTTAGTAAGTAGGGTTATAACTAAGGTAACTATACTTATAACCCCAATTAGGGGACTTATAACCTTACTTACTAAATCCCATGATCCTCCAAGTAGCGTGGCGAGTTAGGTGCCCCGATTCTGCCATTCTGCTAGGGCCCTCAATCGCCTTCTTCCGCGAGTGCTCGAAGACGCCGGGCCTGCCGAGCTTTGACAGGTTCTGGTATGTACCCTCCTGACTGCAACTTAACGTTCCAGCGAGTGCGCGCTGCAACCAGCAGTCCGCGCCTTTTTTGCAATTCATGAGTGCCCAAGTGCTGAATGCAGGTGCTTCATGATGGCACGTTCACAGCATCACGTGGCTGGGAAGCTCATTGGCTTCAAACACATCCCAGTATTGGGGAATCGTACTTGAAGCCCCATTGAAGCCGGCCTCAAATTGGCTTCAAATACGCTCCCAGTACCCGGGAGTTGTATTTGAAGCCCCATTGAAGCCGGCCTCACACACCGTTAGGGTTTAGGGTTAGTTTAGGGTTTAGGGTTGAGGATTGATTTACATGTTCCCATGAACTTCTCATGCGTCCACAGCCCAGCCCCAGCCCGCCCAGCCCAGCCCAACCCAGCCCAGCCCAGCTCAGCTCAGACGCCAAGCAGCCCCAAATTCAAAATCAGGTTCCAAAATACAAAACTCGCCCCCAAAACTTTCGGTCAAAACTTATTGTCACCCAAACCCCTAACAATTTCTATGAACCCCTAAGGCCCTAAACCCAGAGGATTAGGGGTTTCGGATTTAGGGGTAGCTCGAACCTCAAGCTTTGCAAACTTGCAGTGTCAAGCAAGGTAAAAGCCGAAGTGCTCTCCGCCGCTGGCGAGATCGAGTTCCTTGGTTTACGGTTTAGGCTTTGGGGTTTAGGGTTTGGGGTTCAGAGTTCAGGGTCTCGGGTCTGGGGTTTAGGTTTAGGGTTTAGGGTTTGGGGTTTAGGGGAACCTATGGATGTTCAGAGTCTGCTGAGGGCTCATTTCGGACATTTTACTCCGACACGAAGCATGAGCAGAAGCTGCTTTGATGCAATCGCACACCGTCATTCTACTGGTTCCCTAATTCCCCGAAATTGCTGAACACGCATTACGGGAACACACGGTTCACCCTGTTGTCAGTTCCACGCCGCAGAGTACACATCACGTATCAATCTGTGCACAGTCCCACTACTTCTTGCAAGATTTTCCGAAAGCGTAACCTAGAGGCAATAACAACTGTCGTGGTCCATGTCTTCGTCGCCATCAAAACAGGTTTCAAACTTGATGGCTGCGGGGGTACTGCGCCCAAGCCAAACCCTGAACCCCCTAGTAATCCTAAACCTCAAAGCTTAAGTACACCCCCCCAGAGAGCCCAACAACCCTTTAATTAAGGAATACACCTTAAGTTATAAGGGTCTTAATATTATGGTATACTGTATATTCTAAACCCTAAACCCTAACCCTAAACTCTACACCCCAAAAGCCCCTAAACCTAAACCCCAAACCCCTAAACCCATAAAACCCCTAAACCCTAAACCCTTCAAACCCTAAACCCAAAACCCTAAACTTAAGGGGTAAGGGGCTCTCTGGGTCTGCCTGAGGCAAGCCTCGAAGCTGCTGGAGTCGGTCATGACGCTGCCAGGGGTCAAGAGCGGGAGTGATGCGAAGCAGGCCCTGCTCAGGGCTAGGGGCTAGGCTTAGGGTTTATGGTTTAGGGTTTAGGGTTTAGGGGGTCCAATTGGGTTTAGGATAGTAGTTTGTAGTTACTATTCGGGAGAATATTTGATTATCGGGTGCTTGGACCCTTGGGGTAATATAGGGGCCTGAATAATTGGAATAGGGTTTGGGGGTATATTATACTACAGTATTTACCCATACTATTTTTGGTGGGTTCCTTATTATAAGTATAGTATAATGGGCCTCAAAACCCTATTCTAATTATTAAGGCCCCTTCATCAAGGCCTAGCGTTTGGGGTGTAGGGTTTGGGGTTTTAGGGGGTAGGGATTGGGGTTTAGGGTGGAGGGTTTGGGGTTTGAGGAGAAGGGTCAGGGTTTGGGGTTTCGGGTTTAGTGCATAGGGTTCCGGGTTTGTGAAGGCTTAGGGTTCAGAGCCTTGTGCCTTCGAACACGACGCCGCCCTTCACCCCACACCCCGGATCTTGCAGAATCTTGCATTTGCCATCATGCTTGAGGCTTCGAGTTTGGAGCTTAGTATAGGGGCCGAATTAATTGCCTATGCTATTTTTGGGGTTCCCTTATAGTAGTATACCCCAGACCCTATTCTGATTATGAAGGCCCCTTTGTTAGGGCATCTAACACCCCCAGGCCCAGGTGAACCTCAAACTGTCATGACTTGCGGCCCAGCCTGTAAGTGGAAGCCCGAAAGAAAGAATCCCAGTGCTGAGCCGAATGCAGCAATTACTTGTACCGCAAGTAAATCTCCAACGAAACTGCTGTGGGTGTTGAGTCTCATACATGATCATGTCAGCTGTCTCAGGCCTTTGAGATTTTTGGGGCTAACTTGAATTCACCAACGTCCCATTACTCCGCATGTCCATTGCAATACCGGCAACCACGCAGCTTCCGAACTTGACAAACCTGTTCTTGAGCCAGGTGCCCGAGTCCCTGACCTGTACCCCCAGCAACCGAATCCCGAATCTAAACCTAAACCCCAATCTAAGCCCGTGTCCTGCAGCAAAGGCCAACAAGACCGTCCAGCTAAGCATGTCCGACCGATCAGCGCTGTTCACGCTGCAGGTGCTGAATTTCGGCCGTTTGTTTCCGCTGAAGCATGTCAAGTTTCAACAGAGGGGCTTAAGGCCTAAGCAGAAGATACTTGGGAGTGCTCTTGTCATCTCGACGTCATTAATTAATGATCATTAATAGCAGGATTCTAAACCTTGAAAAACCGCAGGTGTTAGGTCATGGTGGGAGTGAGCTCAAACAAGCTTTGTAGAATACTTCTGAACACCCTGACACAATTTCATAATTCCTGGAATCTTCCTGATTTTTACGATTTTGGGGTGCAGGCTGTTGGTGGCTCGCTCAAAACACTGCTAGGCCTTAAGGCTGGCGTCTACATCCAGGTTTGGGGGTTTAGGGTTCAGGGTTTAGGCAGATGATCAGCCCCTAAACCCTAAACCCTAAACCCTAAACCCTAAACGAGAAGAATTAGCTGACAGGCTTCATGGGTTGCAGTAAGTGCGTCGGTGTCTTCTGTGTCGGTTCGCGGCTTTCTCTCTGCGCCCGTATGTCCCGAAGCGCAGGTGAGCCTGCTGACCAAGCTGCACCGTGGTTGCACTTGTGAGCTGCCGACAGTTGGGAGTTTCCGAAAATAGGGGTACCTTATTTTGGGGGTCCTTATAATTAATAGGGATCCTATTATTTAGGGT
>CAJNDV010025080.1:2779-14960 GCA_905221635.1 Symbiodinium sp. CCMP2456 | reverse complement strand
AAGAATGAAATGGTGGTAGATTCCTGGGTCATTTTATCATTGGAGATAATAATTAGAAGATAGTTCAGATTTACCATTATAAATTAGGTTCGGAGATTACATTAAAATATTCCCTTTCCATATCACCTAAGAAATACATTGTTCATCTAGTACAAATCTCTTCTTATAATCTTTGCATACGAAATCTTATTGATAAAGATGTGTTAAGTCATAAGGACCCTTAGGGGGGTAGGGGGGGGAGGGGGCCTTCATACTTTTAATAAGGACCGAACAAGGCCTATTTACGGAAGTATGGTGCCCTACCCTCTTCCCAATTACCCCCCTCACAGGGTCCTTATGTTTCTGGCGTTTTGAGTCAAACGGTTTAGGGTTTACGGGTCTAGCACGGTGGGGTTTAGGGTTTAGGGTTCTAGGTAGGCCGTTGGGAGATCGTGCATCTGCCCCTATGAGGATCTTATGTACGAAATATTGTTTAGAGGTTTTAATGGTTTCCAGCTTTTCAGGTAGACTTGCGTTTGGGGCTTGAGGGGGCGTTCTCCGGGTTGTCTGATTGACCCTAAACCCTAAACCCTAAACCCTAAACCCTAAACCCTAAACCCTAACCCAAAATCCCGATACCCAAAGCCGAACCCCACAAGGAGCCTCAAGCCTGAGCCCTTAACGCTGAGGCTCTTTAGGGTTGGGTTGAGGGGGGTTTAGGGTTTAGGGTTTAGGGTCTTTAGGGTTGGGTTGAGGGATCAACACGGCGCCCCTCGCACCTGCATCTTTAACGACTTTCCAGCTGACACCCTATACCGCGAACCCTCCTTGGAGGTTCATGGGTAGTTATAAGTGGGGTTAGAAGTAGGGTTCTCGTAAGTATCACCCAAAATTCTCGGATGTATAGCCCTACTCATATCACTACCCGTGAACCTCCAAGTAAAGCCCCAAGCCCCTAACCCTAAACCCTAAACCCTAAGCCCCAAACCCTAAACCCTAAACCCCAAACTCCAAACCCAAAACCCTAAACCCTAAACCCTAAACCCGCAACCCCGACCCACTGGAGCTGAGGCCATGGCAGATATCTACTTGAAGCATCGCAAAGACAAGAGCCTTGGACAGCCTTGCTTGTGCGGCTTTGTAGGTATCCGAAGCCCTGAACCACTCCAAAACCCTAAACCTCCCTGAATCCCAAACCAGGAGTTTGGGGTTTAGGCACTACCTATAGTCTCCGTTGTAGTTCTTTTTTGGGGATACCTTATAAAATCCATAGTATATGATTTGTTAAACCAAGAAAAGGGACTACAATGGAGACTATAGGTAGACTTCAGACTTAGTTCAGGGTTTTGGGGGAATGGCTGTGTCCGGTGTTTGGAGGCATTCGGAGGTCCTTCAGGCTTTGGGGCTCCCAGGCCATGCAGGAGTTGAGGGCCGGGTTTGAGGTCTAGGGTTCCAGGGTTTAGGGTTTAGGGTTTAGGGTTTAGGGTTTAGGGTTTAGGGTTTAGGGTTGTGCTGTGGGCTTTCGGGTTTTTGGCTTTCTGGTTTTTTTGGGGGCTTATGCCTGTGGGGTAGCGGTCTTCGGGCTCTGGGAGCAAGTGGCTTCTACGTTAGAGCAGTCTTGCTTTTGCTACCAGTGTTGTCGCTGTTGTCAGTATCGCTAGTGTTGCTGAACCGGGGCATTTGGGTTTCTCCTTGTTCTTGCTGAACTGTTGCGGTACCACTAAATCCTAAGCCCAAACGCGCAAACCTCCAAGAGTTGTAGCAGGCTCGAGTTATACTCTCACCCATGTGTGTGGTTATCTTGGTTTTCCTCTAGAAGGGCTCCATTGCCTCGACTTCTCAGCACCTCCATCGGAAGGCTAGAGCCTAAACCGATACCCTCGTTCCCTATTGATCTGTTTGTTGTAAATTCTGCAATCCCAAACCCGGAATCCCACGTGTACGGCGTTGAACAGTTGAACCCATTGGACCCCAAAGCCTCTGCAGTAGAAGCCAGACAGTTGGAACATCAACATCGGAATAGGGTTTTGGGCTCATTGTTCATTATACTAGAACTATAATAAGGAAGCCCCCCCCAAAATACGGCACTAAATCTCAAGACCTAATTAGATCTGCGGGAAGAGAACCCAACAGCTTCTTTCCAGTCCTAAGCCTGCAACCCAAGCCCGAAATCCTAAACCCTAAACCCTAAACCCTCGTCACCTTGAACCGAACGTCGTGGATGCTCCTCCTCCCAGGAAGGCTTATGCGCGATGCTACAAGGCGATCGTCGACCATGCTCCCACAGCGCCTTTGATCCGTAGGGTTTAGGGTGAAGTTCGTGATGGCACCACTTCAGCAGAGAAGCAAGCCGTACGATATACTCGGTGCTCATGCTTCTGCAATCGCATGCATCTATGCATATATAAGACACATCAAGATACACAATCGCACATGTTAGGTGCATAGAGACATGTATGTGTACAAGTAGATGCATGCAAAGTCTTGCATGCGTGCATGAGCAGCCGTTAGTGTACTGGGAAAGCCTGTCCGTGTTCCGTAAAAGTACCCATAGTCGTGCTCGTAATCATAGCCGGCTCGTGTTCTCGCGAACAGTGTCTCAACTGTGACATACATGTTTGATCGTATTAATGATGGTGATCTGCTTGTTGTTCTGGCGAGTCATGTTGCGCCGTTTTTGCAAAACACCCCTTGTAATTGTGTTACTCCTTCTTTCGTTAGAGTGTGATATACCCCAAAGCCCACCCTGTAGGTTTATAGCTTTAGGGTTGTTGGGTTTAGGGGTTTAGGGGTTGGGGGCTTCAGGCTTTAGGGTTTGGGGGTTTAGTTAGGGGTTAGGGGTTTAGGGGTGTAGGGTTTAGGGTTTAGGGTAAGTCCAAAACCCAAAACCCAAAAGCAAGGTGCAGAACTACTTGATCCTTGGCGATGCGCTCCTGTCCATCCAAGAGCCTGCTGATGCGATCATCGCTTTCCAGCAGGCCTGAGCAGGATTATTAATGTTTTGGGTTTAGGGTTAGAAAATCAAGAGAAGTAATAGTCGCAACAACAAGATTGGTAGCAGTAGCACCAAATTCCGATGGGCCCGTTTGCCCAGCATTCTTCTTGCCAGGCTTGTGCATCAAATCTCTCCGCCTAAACCTCTGGGAGGTCCTGGATTTGGGATTTCCATAGAGGCCCCGAATAGGGTTCAGGGTTTGGGGTTTAGGGTTTTAGGGATAAAGGTCGTAGGATTTCGGAAACCCTGCAGACCCTCCTCCCTTGGAGGCTTAACTTAGGGCCGGCGGATGCTTTTAGTGTCCACTTGTTGCCCGTGATCTGTCCCATGGTCTAATATAGGGATCAGAATAACTCATGGTACTATTTCTTATTCCTCAGTCCTCCGTCTAATTCGAGTATAATATACCACTGACAGCATTGTTTTAATTGTGATGGCCCCTATTTTTTGAGTCCATAACCATACTGTCAGTCATCCCTTTTCTTCACCCTAAGCCCTGAACCCTCCAAACAGTAAACCCTCTAAACCTTAAGCCCTACACCTCAAACCTTAAACCCTAAACCTTAAGCCCTGAACCATAAACCCTCTACCCTAAGCCCTAAACCCGAAGCCGCAAACCCTCTGAAGCCTAAGCCCTTTCTGGTTTGTGTAGAGGGTTGAGGGTTTAGGGTTTTAGGGTTTAGGGTTGAGGGTTTTAGGGTTGAGGGTTTATGGTTTTAGGGCTGTAGGGTTTAAGGTTGAGGGTTTAGGGTTTTAGGGTTTAGGGTTTAGGGTTTAGGGTTGAGGGTTTTGGGTTTTAGGGTTGAGGGTTTTAGGGTTTAGGGTTTAGGGCTTCCATCTGCATGTAACCAGGCCATGGAGTTGGAGAGCTTCAAGGCCCGTCTTCCTGCGGGCTGGCAGGTTGCCTTTACGGGGTATTATGGGGGCCTAAAGAATTTTCTATACTATTTTGGGGGTTCCTGATTAAAAGTATAGTATAGTATACCCAAAGCCGTATTCTAATTACTAAGGCCCCTACATTTCCTTTAAAGACATCCTTCTAGGGTTCCTTGAAGGGCTCCTTTAAGGCTTCCTTGAAGGGGTTCCCTTACGGGTGCGCTTGAGGGTGCCTTCAACTCTTTCTCAACGGGTTCCTTTACGGGCTTCCCCTAAACCCTGAACCCTAAACCATAAAACCCTAAACCCCAAACCCTAACTCTCTAGCCCTAGCTCCCTAAACCCAACTCCCTAAACCCTAACTCCCTAAACCCTAATCTCGAACTCCCTAAACCCTAACCTCCTAAGCTCTAACTCCCTAAACCCTAACTCCCTAAACCCTACACCCTACACCCTGAACCGTTTAACCCTTAATCCTAAACCCTAGACCCTTAACCCTAACCCCTAAAACCCTAATCCCGAAACCCTAGACCCTAAACCCTATAAGCCCTAAACCCTAACTCCCTAAACCCTGAGCCCCTAAATCCTAAACCCAAAACCCTAAACCCTAACAGTCCCTGAAGTTCCCACACACCGGCACTGTGCACGTCTGAACATCCTGAGCTGCCTGGACGTCAGACTCAAACCCATTCTAGGGCGAAAAAGAGTTTAGGATTTAGGAGTTTTGGGGTTTAGGAGTTTAGGGTTTAGGGTTTCGGATTTAGGGAGTTTGGGTTTAGGGTTTAGGGAGTTACGGTTTAGGAAGTTCGGGTTTAGGAGTTTAGGACCAGGAGCCACTGAAATTCCCAGGACCCGACCAACAGTAAACGACCTGTCTGCGAGACTCGGGAAACCCTGAACCCTAAACCTGTCACAGGTTTAGGGTTTAGGGTTTAGGGTTTAGAACACCTCGCCCTAAAGTCCTACGGTCGAAGTCTGAATCCCTGACCCAAGCACCTAGATCCGACTGGTTTACCGTTCAGGTTTAAGGGTTTAGGGTTCAGAGTTTACCCCAAACCGGAAAACCTAAACCCTAAACCCTGAACCCCGAACCCTAAACCGTAAACCCTGAACCCTAAACCGTAAGCCCTAAAACCTAGACACTAAATTCCCAAGCCTGAGACCCTTGCGATCATGAGGTCGACCCGAACTTGATTCAAAAGATCGGGAGGCTTTGGTCGCACTGTTTGGGTTTCGGGCTTAGGGTTTAGGGGTTTCGGTTTAGGGGTTTAGGGTTTAGGGGTTAGGGTTTAGGGTTCAGGGTTTAGGGGTTTATGGGTTTCCGTTTAGGTGTTTAGGGTTTACGTTTTGGGTTTTGGGTCGCGCTGGTTGGTGGGGCTTGAAGGTTTGGGGTACTGACTCTGGAGTTGAGGTTCACGACTAAGGGGCTTGGAAGTAGGCTGCTGCGACACTGCGGGTTCTGAGTTCAGGGGTTGGAGCGTTTTTGGCCTAGGGGTATTGATAAGGACACCGGGAAACCTGGCACTGCTACTTCATTACTAGGCTTCTATATGAATGCCGCCTGGCTTTCTCTTCAGGACCCTAAACCCTAAACCCTAAACCCTAAACCCTAAACCCTAAACCCTAAACCCTAAACCCTAAACCCTAAACCCTAGTAGAGCCTGCACCCCGAGTGCCCCGAGGAAAGCGATGATGCAGACGCACGACTATGAGAGGGCCATACAGCACCTTGGTCCGATGGCGGGGTTTAGGGTTTAGGGTTTAGGGTTTAGGGTTTAGGGTTTGGGGTTTAGGGTTTAGGGTTTAGGGTTTAGGTTGGAGGTTTAGGAGGATTGCTTTGGCCATTTGTCCGTCTAGCCGTGTCTTGGCAAAGAAGGTCCGTCAAGCCTAAACCCGTCAACGCCTAAACCCCGAACCCTAGACCCGACAACCCGTACCGTTACTCAACCCTAAACCCGAAACCCCTAAAGCCTTGAAGCCCCAAAAAAGCAAACCTTTGGCGTCTTCGGGTTCCTGATTCCATGGTGCGGTGATTTAAAGGATCGTAGGACGTAGTACCTAGGGTTACAAAGAAGGTAACTCGCCCTCTTCGAAGTGCTTATAACCTCACTCACTAACTACCCTTGAAGCACTTCCAGCCCTGTTCAAAGTACTTATAACCTTACTTACTAGCTACCCATGAGCCTCCAAGTAAGCAAGCAGAGGCTATTCGCCAACAGCAGAACAATGGTCAGGGGATCGACCCCCCCTGATGGAGTGTACCGTATATAAGCAAGTTGTGCTAGGGAACCCTGGGCCCTAGGCTCTAAAGTTCAGGCTTTGAGGACTGAATTGGGCTTAACATGCGCGGTTTTTTGGCGAAGGATCAGTGGGTGCCCATGATTTCGTCTGGGACGAGCTGTGGTTGAGCGCTGAGCGCAGAGTTCCGACGAGCTGAGCAGCACAATCCAGCTCCCCAATTCGGGTTTACGGTCTGGGTTTCAGCGTTGAGGGGGGTGTAGGGGTTAAGGGGTTTGGGTTTTGGGTTTAGGGTTAAGTTAACCCTAAATCCTTAACCCTATGAAACTCCTTGGCGCACCCAGATTGGAAGCAGAGTGAGTGAGGGCTCAGTGATCCCAGACCTGGACATTTGTGCCTGTGTCCCAGATGGGTGATAGCTCATCTCATGTGGGTAGTGCTCTAGATTGGAGTCCCTAGACCCTAAACCCTAAATCCTAAACCCTAAACCCTAAACCCTAAACCCTACACCTTTCAAAAAGGGTCCTTTTTTGTACGGGTGCCGCCTTCTTTGGGGCTCCTAAAGCAGGGCCCTGATTTAGCGAATCACACATGTGGCAATCTGCCCGGTTGTCCTCGGCAAAAGATGTTCTGGACAGGGTTTAGTGTTTAGGGCTTTGGGTTTGGGGTTTAGGGTTTACGGCTTTGGGTTTAGGGTTTAGGGCTTGGGGTTTAGGGTTTAGCGTCTAGGGTTTAGGGTTAGCGCCGCTGACTTTTATGTGGTTCGTTGCCCTAAGCCATCAACCCTGTACACCCTAAACCTCTTACCCTAAGCCCAAAACTAAACCGCAAGCCCGTCCGCGCCGCCAGACTCAGGTATTACCACGATGCTCTCCGAAAGCACCCGTCGCAGCAGGAACTGAGGCAAAGAGGGAACTGTGTAGAGCGACCCTGAAACCCAAAATACATTTCGCTTCATTGAGGGTTGAGGGTTGAGCTGCCACGCTTTTCTTCGATGTTTCGGGCCTTGGTGCATGCTTTTGCCGATTTAGGGCGGAGGGCCGGGCCCTTCAAGAAATTGCAGCCACCCCTTCCAGGCAAGATTTGGCACGGCTCTATCGCCGGCTCCAGCGCTGGGAGGCCACCTTAGTTAAACCTTATGGGGTTCGGCGCAATTACAAGGTTTGCAAGTCCTGGATGCGACAACGTCATGAATCGCTGATCTCCTACTGCACCCTTACTCTCCTCTTTGAAACGCCTCCTGTCAGTGTCTGTGCAGCTCAATGGTCTCAAACATGGCGTTTGACTCAGGCTTGAGTGTTGGATTTAGTGCTCACGGTTTAGGATGAAGAGGTGGTCTACATGAACCAAGCCGCTAGACGACGGCTTAGAGCCCTAAAGCGTTTTACTTATTCGGGGGATTCCGAAAAGAGGGGACCCTAATATAGTACCCTAAATAGTAGGATCCTTATTATAAGGACCTGAAAATAAGGTACCCCCTTGTTTTCGGAAACTCCCATTCGAGGTTTTCGGCTTGGACGGCGGAGTAGTGGCAGATTCCGCGAAATTCCCATGCTCTGTGGGTAGCCTCGAGTGTTGCAGAGTTCCAGGCCTGGGGCTTCGAGTTTAGGGTTTAGGGTTTAGGGTTTAGGGTTTAGGGTTTAGGGTTTAGGGTTTAGGGTTTAGGGTTTAGGGTTTAGGGTTTTAGGGTTTAGGGTGCAGCAGCAAGCTGTAGGTTTGATGGCGTTGGTTCTCTTGCTTGGGGGCCTGAGAAGGCTGCTCCCTAAACCCTAGAATCGAAACCCTAAACCCCTAAACCCCTAAACCCGAAACCCCTAAACCCTAAACCCCCTAGAATCAGAAGTGAATACGTAAACCCAACGCCCCGAACCCTGGGCCTTGGGCCTAAGCCCTGAACCCTGAGCCCTAAATCCGTGATGCCGGCACTGAAGAGGATGCCATCAAGGAGCTCGATGATGCTCTTCAGGTGGCCCGATTGCCTTTAATTTGTGCAAGTATTGACTTTTTCCGGAGTGGTCGTTTATGTGTTGTTACGTTCAATCGCAGAATCCGTCTGATCGCGATATGCTGGTAGGAACAGCACCAGTACTACTAGTTCGTTCCAGCAACAGGCAGCAGCAGCCGTAGCAGCAGAAGGGGAGATGGAGGAGGAGTGATAGGAGCAGCAGTAGGATGCTTGCCAATATGTTCCAGCTGCACTGGCGTGATGTTTTAGTAGACAAGATGCCTTCAAACCCTGCTCCCAGCGTGCAGCAACGAGAGCGGCAGCGTTACATTTTCGCCATCTCCGGCCCAGCTGTTAAAGTATATTCTCGGATCCGTCAGGTGATCGTCGCGACCTCTGCAACGTGCTACCATCTCATCAACCCTTAGACGCCCTAACTTTCAGGTTGTGTGACTTAGGGATTAAGGTTTTTGGACGGTTCGAGCCTTAGGTCGTCATGGAAGAGAGCTTCAAGACATCCAAATATCGAGTGGACACGCTGGTGCAGCTTGCAAAGGTGCGGTTGTGGGGGGTGGTCGGCAGATTCTTCGGAATGCCGTCGCTGAGTTTTTCAACACAACGTCAACCTGCAGACGTTATCTATGGTCTGAGCGCAGACCCCCTTTGTTCTGTCTGAGACTCCGATATACGCAAATTTTCTTATGGCCCCGTGTGCCTGAAAGCACTTGCCCCCCCACCTTGAGTTTCAGTATTCAACCCTAAACCCCAAACCCTAAACCATTGTTCGGGTTCAGAGTTCAGAACGTCCGGGTCGAGGGCTTAAGGCTAGGGCTTCAAGTTAGCTGAAGCCATGCTGCCGCCTGGGTCTAGAGCTGTTGACGAAGAGGTTGTTGGTGCCGAGTTGGGCAAGTTTCTATGCCAGCTTGGGTAAATAAACCCTAAACCCCCATGTAGGGGCCTAAACAATTACAAATACTATTTTGGGGGTTCCTTTTTGGACTTAGAGTATAATGGGCCCCAGAAGCCTATTCTAATTATGCCCCAACACCCTATTCTAATTAATAAGGTCCCTATATTAAGTTTTGTTTTAAACCGTGTCTGGGAGGCGGGCCAATTTCTCCCAAAGGGGGGGGGGGGGTCAAGTTACACATGGCATTCGTATTATTGTTATGACTGGTATTGCTATGGTGCTGATTATTATTAGGATTAGTGTTAGTGTTAGTGTTAGTATTAGTATGAGTGTTAATATTAGTCTTAGAAATAGTACTTGTATGAGTACTAGCATTAGTATTAGTATGAGTATCAAAATTTTGTACTAGCGTTAGTATCAGCATGAGTATCAGTATTAGTATTAGTAGCATTGTTCTTGTTATTGTTATCAGTATTGTTCAGCCTCAGCAAAGCCACCCTTTGTCGTTGCTTTGCATCTTGTCCAGTCTTGGCAGGTGCACAGCGACTATGCCGACAGCCGTGCAAATGTCACCGGTGGTGCCTTGCCTTTTTGGAAGGGTCAGAACCCGAGAATCTTGGGCCCACGGAGCCTTAGCGTTTAGGCCCTAGGCCCTAAACCATAAAAAACCCTAAACCCTAAACCCTAAACCCTAAACCCTAAGCCCTAAACCCTAAGCCCTAAACCCTGAGCCCGAAACAAGCAGCTTCAGCCTCTGGTCCCATCCCCGAAGATGCTTCGAGTCTTCCCCGACCTTCCCCCCCGGAGGTGTAGTCGGTTTAGGGTTTAAGGTTTAGGGTTTAAGGTTTAGGGTTTAGGGTTGAGGGATTTAGGGTTTAGGGTTAGTCGAACCTTGCTACTCTCCAGAATTTTCTGCCCCGCTTCAGCCCACGGATGGCTGTCCGACGGAATGTATGACCCGATAAGAGCCTTATAAGAGCTTTGCAAGAACTTTATGGGAACTCAGAAGAACTCAAGGACCTTAGAAGATCCCTAAACCCTAAACCCTAAACCCTAAACGCTATAACAACGAACTCAGAGCCGCAGACACGAACTGCCATCTCCTTCTACTATCAGGCTCATGTGACTTAGCAGCCAAGGGCAGAAATTACGTAACTACGGTTACAACATATCAAGAGCCCCAATTGAGGTACTTATAACCTTCCTAAACCCTAAACCCTAAACCCTAAACCCTAAACCCGAAACCCTAAACCCTAAACCCTAAAACCTTCCTAGCCAAGCCCCATGGTCCTCCAAGTATAGATCCCCCTGTGTAGGAACTCTTCGAGGGACCCTTAAAGGATACCTACAGTTGAAGCCCAAAAGTTGGAAACCCAACAGCCTCAATCCTTAAAAGTAATGTATAGGGAATCCCAGCACTATTTGTCCTTAATCCGGTTTCCAACTTTCTGGGGTTTACTGTATAAAGGTCTAGAAGCCCTAGAAAAGCTTTAAACCCTAACCCCCACACCCTAGAAACCCTGGAACCCCGAAGCCCTCTAGGCATGACCGGGGCCGTGCCGCAGTGCTCCGACTGCCTGCGACAGGCTCCAGTCCGCTTAGGTTCTTTCTTTGGACGGGCTTTTGGGGGGTTTGAACGGTTTAGGTTTAGGGTTTAGAGGGTTTAGGGTTTATAAGGTTTAGGGTTTGAGGTTTAGCGGGCTTCCCCAGCGTTCTATCAGGGTCCTGGAAGGGGGCTGTAAAAGGTTCTGCAGGGGGGCCTAAGCCCTAAACCCTAAACCCTAAACGCTAGGCCCTAAACCCTAGGCCCTAAACCCTAAACCCTAGCCTTTGGGGGGTGCCCGGGCTTTGGAGTTTCAGTGGAGGGTTTCCTTCTTGTGGCTTCAGGCTTTGGGAGGTTTTGGGGTTTTATCTGGGTTTCCGGCTGTTTGGGGTTCCCAGGGCTTTCGGACTTTAGGGTAATAAGTGGTGGTAGTTAGTAGGTAGATGAGGAGGAGGAGGAGGAGACTGACAGTAAAGTTGGGAAACACTGTTAGAGAACTCATGCCAGTACTGGCAGTTCGAATTTGAACATGCGTCATAGTCGTGGATAGCAATATCGAGACGACGACACCCTGAACTGCCGACCACCCAGCCGAGTGGAAGGTTTCCGATTATGATTTCAGATTGTCTCTGTGTGTAGAGCGTTTCGGGTGCTGAGTTGCAGTCTCGTTTTTCAGCTTTGGGTGTCCAGGCTACCTTATTCTGGGATTTCTTGTCGCCGGCCCCACATTCAGATCCGAAAGCTTGACACTTAAACCCTATTGAATCATCAGAATAACATCAAGGGTTTAGGGGTGCGGACCCACACCCCTAAATCTTAGGTTTTTACGTATTAACTCTAACAGAAAGACAGGAGGCCTTGAGCACGAACTCCTGAAACCGCACCATCCGGAAGCCTAAATTCCACCCGTCACGCCCAAGTTCGAGTCCCAGCAGTCGGCAATGCTCCTCCTTAGGGCTCCTTGAAGACATAATGCAACTATAATAGATTTCCCCCTGCTCGAAGTACCAGAAACCTTTGTTCATCTTTAAGCTCTGGCCACTTTACCTAAACCCTAAACCCTAAACCCCAAACCCTATGAGGCCCTCGACATGTTTCTTGCTCTTCTGCAGGCCAGAGACCTCCTCAACGAGCTCTTGTCCCAGGTGGAGTTTGGGTTTAGGGTTTAGGGTTTAGGGCTTAGGGTTTAGGGTTTAGGGTTTAGGGTTTAGGGTTCAACATTCATCTCCATACGGGAGGGGGGTGTGGGGGGCAACAAGCCTTGTGTGGTTTTAGGGGCTCTTGTGGGTTGAGATGGGGCTAATTTTCCTATCCTGGTCCTGGGGCTACTTGGAGGTTCATGGGCAGTTATAAGTGGGGTTATAAGTCCCTTAATATGGGTTAATAATTATAGTTACCTTACCTGTAACCCCACTTATAACCACCCATGAACATCCAAGTAGCATGATGAGGCTGTGGGTTTCAGGCTTTAGGCCCCAAGGCCCAGGGCTGGCGATGCATCGAACAGCTTCCTAGGTGGTGTTCTTGTTGGGTAGTAGTGGCTAGGATGTCTTGAACCTCAAACCCAGGCCCCAAAAGCGACACCGCAAACCCTGGTATGAATTGCACCCATCCCCGCGAAAACGTTCACAGCCCAAACCTCAACCTTTCCATCTCCAAAACCCCCAAAACCCAAGAACCCTAAACCCAAAACCC
>CAJNDV010025069.1:14593-28685 GCA_905221635.1 Symbiodinium sp. CCMP2456 | reverse complement strand
CTACTGCTACTGCTACTGCTGCTGAATGAAAGATGGTTATGGAAGCAAAAGAAGGCACAGCAGAAGCGGTGAGAGGAGATAGGCCACCCGCATCAATGCATCATCCGCAGGAGCTTAGCTTCCTTGGTATCGCCGGTCGTGGAGCAGGTAAAGCCGCAAACACGACTGCACGGAATGTGAGGAAGCAGTTGGCGCAGCATCGCAAATCCTTCGAAGAGAATGCGGAAAAGGCCCGTAAGGATGGCATTCCATTGCATCCCGTTATTGGCCATGAGACAAGGGAAGAATGCTTCCGCTGCACCCTGAAGACGGTCAAGTCGCTTTTGGTAGTATGCTCAAATTGCAGCATGACTGGGCCTCCGGACGGCTTGAGAGCAAGAGGGCCCGAGCCAGATATTTGTATGCGCCAGCCTCGACGCTCGATTGCTTCATGGGTTTCAACGCCCACGCGACCCTGATCCTTAAGTAACTCCGAAGCTGAATCCAGCTTACAGGGCTGTTGTTGCGTTGCTCTGCACCCATAGCAATAATCAACCAGACGTGAGCAGGAAGACTTGAAAAATGGGAAGAAGGAAAGAAGCAATGTTTGAACAGGTAGTTGCTGTGATGCAACACAAGCAAGCGTCGAGAATCACAGGTAGGACGAGGAGCGGGAGGGAACAGGAGGAGCACGAAGTAAACCTCATATGGTAGTAACCCTCTTCGACACCCCCAAATTTCTATAGTAGCCAGGTAGAAGCTCTTATACTACTCAATGTAGTGCAAGGTAGTAGCTCTTCAGCAACTCAGCCCTGAACTTGAGAGGCAGAGGCGAGCGACCACTCCTCCAGCGGATCGGGCTCCAAGTCTTCTGAGGAGGCTCCCCAAGCTCCTGGAACCACTCGGCAAGAGTTTGCTATAGGGTTACCATGATGGGGTCACAATTATTGGGCTGGCTATTCTAGGGTTCAGATGGGTTACTGTGACTATTCTAGGGTTACTAAGAAGGGGTTTTATGGAAAATCATGGGTTCCTATAAGGGTGGCTATACGCCATTTTTTTGGGCGGTTCATATCTCCGGCTGGCTGCTGCTCTCTGGCACAGTAGTCCACGAGTCTTTCAGGGAGCGCGAAGGTCGTGGACTGTGTTGTGCTCTTTGGTTGTCTGCTTGTCTTTTGGCGGGATGCTGCTTTTTGTCCTTTCGTGGGAATCTTACCCACAGGACGAACTTTCTAGTTTTTTCCAGGTAGGCTTTTGGGATATTTCATAATTCCTCTCAGGGCTTAAGGGTACACCCCATATAGTATCACTTATGGTAACCCTTATATTAGCTTCATGGTGGCCTTTACCTCGTAGTACCTTTGTTGTTGGATTGAACATGGACCGTGTGCGGGCGCAGTTGTAGTTTCGCTAAGTGGGATGAGGTTGTCGGTTCTGTCCTTTGCTAGGTATGGGATAGGTCGACGACTTCACGGTGGTGGTTGCAGCCGAGTGTGTCTGTCCCACACATGGTAGCAGTGGTGGGTGTTTCTTGCGGGGTCGCAACCCACGACGTGCAGGCCGACCAGCAGCCGGGCCCCAAGGTTGACGCCCAGGAGGGCGACGTGGGTGCATCCTCGGAGGCCGGTCTCCCATGGTCTGAAACTCCAGGATTTACGGTTAAGCGACGTAGGGACCTGACAAAGAAACTCCTGGTCCTCCGTAGAGGGTTTTCAGGTGTGTATCGGTGATGTTGAGCAGTTTAGACCTAACGGTTTCCCTTATGTACACCGGTTCCTACATTCGTGTGAGCATACCTGTATAACCAGTGATCAAGTGCATGCTTATTGATGACAATGATGCCAGTGGCCGAGAGCATCAGCAGTATCACAAGTCCTAAGAACGATGCGAAGTGTATGGGGAGTCGTGCCACAGCAATAGTATCAATTTCCTGGCTATTGCAGTTGTGGTGACGCTACCCCAGTTGCAGTACATTGACACTGCTGTCAGTAACGCTTGTGGCAGTATGAATGGTACTCTGCCTGTAGCACTAGTAAGGTCCTTCCACAAATCTTCGGATTGTGGCCTTCCTGGGCTTGCACAACTCTTATAGTCCCGTGTTCTTACACTTCCAGAGAAGTGCTCTCGGGGGACTGCCTGCAGGGATTCGTGCTGATGAGAAGGCGGAAGAACAGTCCGAGGCTCAATATGGCATGGGAGATCTTTCACTGCAGAGCTGTGCAACCCATCAGATATCTCCGGACGAAGTGCATAGAGGTGAGGGATGACCAAGGGGAGCACGAGAAGGCCGAAAAGCAGGAGTTGAATTCATCTACGGGTGTCCGGCAAGAGAAACAGACGACAGCCGACCTGGAAAGCTAGCCAAGTCCTTTCGAAGTATTTCATTTTGGCTCGACGATGCTCTTGTCGCTCTAGGTTTCGTCAGCCTGAACCATCCTTTGCCCTAACCGAGTCTCAGCACCAAAGCCCATTGATCGCAAGTTCCGAGCTACCAGCCTTAGCCTTAGCCTTAGCCTTGGCTTGCGGCCTAAGCGTGAAAGATGAAGGTCTGAAGGAGGGAGTCTCAAGAGCTGCAAGAGCTTAGGTCTGCCGCCGAAGCTTGAAATCCTAAATCCTTGTGCGAATTTGCTGTAAGAAAGGGCCTTATTCATGAAAACTTTAACCCATCAGTCCCCTTGGAAGAACCCATCTACTACTCTCGGGGTCAAGGGGGCGGTTGAGTTGAGTCATGAGAATTACTTGCTGCGGCAAAGGTCTCAAGGAGCCACCAGTGCAGACACTCTCCTCCTTGCCCATGCTGGACCTTGGTCATGAAGCTCGGGCTCAGACTATGCAGAATACAGTTCAGGGCTGGTTTGTTTTCGAGTATAGCTGTCCAGATGCTGTATTTGCAAGGATGGCTTGGTCAGCATCCGAGCTCCAGAAAAGGGGCTCTTGTGATCAAGCGCTCTGAACAGGCGGCCTTGCCGTCTGCAGAGCCGGATGCCACTCTTGTGTACACAACCTTTCAAGACTCATTGCGTTGTGAAAATCCGCGATTTGTCTTCTGCGCTGGTTTTGCGCTGAAGCTGAAGCCAGATTACTTCAGAGGATGGAGCTGAGGCAGGCCTCCAGAAAGTGGAGGGGGCGAGACACCGCTCTAGCGTTGCAGGTGGGGCACGCTTGAGGATCTATTACTTCAAGACTCTTGGTCGACCTCCAAACTTCTAGCCAAACCTAGAACTTGGCGGGTCGTGCTTGAGCAACTCCTCTGTCTACGTATTTATACAGACCTAGCACTTTTTTGAGTAGCGTGGTTACTTGTCTTGGAGCGCTAGCGCTGATGCCGCGATGTGGACGACTTTCACAACGATGACACTGGCAGTTATTCCTGTGATTCCCATGACGGGCTTTGAAGGAAGACAATCACAGCAATGACGCAGAAGGGTGCTGACGATGATGCCATGATTGCCGCTTGTCACCCAAGATGTGATGCTGGGTGCACTATGAGGACGGCGCTTCTTGTCGTATATTCCGCAGGGACTATCACCACCGCCACAACCGCCCCTCGCTGCACAATCACCGCCACCCACCCCAACCCCATCCCCGTCCCACCCAGCACCACCGAACCGCACCCTCACCCTCCAATCCGCGCTGTCAGGAAGCGCATGATAGAGTCACAGTTAGTTGTACGTAACATGTGCATGCAGGGCCAAAAGTGCTTTTGTTTGTCAAGGGGGTCGTCGGTTGAGCGATGAAGTTTGTGCGAGGCACTCGCATGTTTGGACGGCCATCGTCAAGGATGAGAGGAACTGCCAAAAGGCGCCATGAAATCGCTCGTCTTATGACTACGATCTACTCTTGTGTAATGTCCTCTATACGGTTGGCATCGATGCTTACATGCACAGTGTAAGCAACAGCAAACGGACTGTTGTTAAGAGTTCGGGCTGTCCAGGAGCTGGCCCAAGGAAACGTCTCGCATAATTGCATGGCTGAGGTTGAAACCTAAAGCAGTCGAAGTGGACAGTGCTGCAGTCTCAAAAACTCCCAGCTGTCGGCCTGTGGAAACTCATCACGGGCTGCTAGGCCCTTTATGTTCGGTTCTTGCTACTCTAGCTTCCGAGCAGGCATCCTACCTATCAGCCCCAATTCTCGCCTTGGACGTGTTGCGAAAGAGCACAACCTAGCATGCTCTATGCCTGACTCGGGACCTTGTCTGCCCACCTGCACCTGAAGCCTTAGCACACTGCGAAAGATCGAACTTTCCGCTTGCACCAGGAAATCGAGCGTGGCGAGAAAGGACTTGGAGTGATTTTGCGCAGCTGTCCTTTCTGTCTTTTAGGGCAACGGTGGGGCCGGTGGGGTAAGAAATTTGATGGACGGGATTTGCCATCGCCCCTTCGGATTTGCAGCGGTGTGACAATGCTGCTGTTGAGAACACTGTCATAACCATCTCTGAGGCTGCAGGCCCTTACATCAACTTGCTCCCCTCTGCTTGTTTCGCATGCAGTGTTGGCGGAGGACTCCATCTTCGAGAACCCTGCCGCAATGTCCAGGTGGGAGGATTGTGCCAGGTAGCTCCGGTCGTAAGGGACCCGTTTTTGTGCCCATTCCGGAGAGGCATATCTCGATAGTCCTAGCGCGGAAGCTGGGATACTAGGTCACCTCTTCGCATTCAGCTCAGGTAAAGCCCCTGCTTCAGCTTGCAAGATCCAGTTTCACGGCCTTCATGGTAGGCGCTTGACAGATGACTCGGCACGGAGCGCTGCCTTAGCGCAGGTGCTGCAGATGGCAGCTCGCTGGCAGTAGAGTCCGATTGTGAAGTCTTCATCGGGTAGCTGGTGCATGAAACCGGGGTCAACGACTACGGCAGCCGCCGCCACCACCACCACCACCGCGACCGCCCCCGCCACCACCACTGCCACCACCACTGCCACCGCCACTGCCACCGCCACTACCGTCAACACCGCGACGAAGAAAATGGCGACCACCACCGCCGCTTTCCTAACACTAACACTGCTGCTCTTCTAGCAAAGCAGCACTCGTAATGTACTTCAAAAATCTCCAAAACCCGATTCTATGAAAACCCCCCATATTATGGAACCTGGAGCCTGAAGTAAAAGCAGAGGAGGCCGACAGGCCGATGCGCACAGACAGCGCAAGACCTTTCCACAGAGAAGTAGACGAAGTGTTGGGGACATCCCCAGCAGAAGAGGCTCTCAGAGGCAGAGGCATTCTTCCCCCTCAAAGCCTGCCCCGACCGCCGCAATGTGCAGGCACAGGCCTCAGATGCGGCATCAGCAGACGACGAAGCCAGCAAGGTTATGCAGGCCGCCAGTGAGAGGATTCGACGCAAAAGCGAGGCCCCTGATCTGCCTTCCGCGGTTCATGAGTTTAAGCCCTGGTTTCTCACGAGGTTTCCCGTTCCTGCTCACGAGCTCCCTTTCCGTTGCAGGCGTTTGTGATTCAAAGTGCAGCCTTCAGGTCTCAAGGGGATGACCAACCCCGGTTGCGGAACTTCGAGGTGTTGTGTTGGAACTCGAAGCCGGGTACAGGCGTTCAGCCGCGTTGAGGGCGCAGAATGTCATGTCCGCACTTCGCAGGAAGAGGCGCTTCTCAAGACCCAGTTGGCAGGCGTGCTGGGCCGACTTGATGCATAAGGGTTTGAGCACGTGAATCCTGTGCAAAGATGTCCTCGAAGTCACTGCCCGAACCATCGTTTCCCAGGTTTCGACGGTCCTAGATCCACCATCTCTTGGATGGAGCCTTTCCCGAAACCTAAACCCAACCCAAACCCAACCCTGAAGTGGCCTCAAGTGATGTTGCGAGCGAGGACAACAGGCCGTCGCGCCAAAGCCTCTGCAAGCTCCCACGGATTTACCAGGCGTCGTGCCATGCTCGTGTCTGTATGCACACGTGACAAACCTCGCCTGACCTGGTCGAGTGCGAGTGCTAAAGTGCATGTGTGCATGTATGTGCTTGCATCAGTCACAGTGTCAGTCAGGCAGTGTGAGTGTGTGTGTGTGTGTGTGCGCGAGCGTGTGTGTGTGTGTGTGTGAGTGTGTGTGTGTGTGTGTGTCTGTGCGCGCGCGTGTGTGTGTGTGTGTGTCTGTGCGCGCGGGTGTGTGTGTGTGTGCGTGTGCGTGTGCGTGTGTGTGTGTGTGTGTGTATGTGTGTGTGTGTGTCTGTGCGTGCGCGTGTCTGTGTGTGTGTGTGTGTGTCAGCACTGCGCATGCGCTTAAAGACGCACGAGGCTTTTACTCTGCCATTTGCACCTCCACGCCAGTAGGAAGGCACCAGGAGCCGGAGTCACTTTGTTCTTGGCTGTCTGGCTATGTTTATCTTTAGAGATACAGTGCCGAACCGTACCGAACTGTGCATTACTGTAGCATAAGCATTGTGAAAGCTTCGCACCGTCCGCCTCGGCCGGCTGCAAGTGAAGAAAGACAGCGGAAAATGAAACTAATTTGCCTGCCCAGCCAGTGATGCAAAGCCACACTTGTCCGTCCTAAAGCGTCTCAAGTGGATGGGTTGGGAGCAGGTGGCAAGCCCAGTCTCCACCAGCAGAATCTGGACGTAGGATGTTGTAGGGGTTGCCAACGGGTGGGCTTCGTAAGGGGGATGAAGCGGTGCGGAAACCCTTTGAGAACTCTGACCGCTTCGGCCGGAGCCGAGGCGAAGATTGCAGTAGCATGCAGTAGCAATGACTGCTGACATCCGAAAAGTACATGCACTCCCGACACAAGGTTCGGTGTCGTTTCACGGGCATGCTTTTGGCCGCCGTGCTTCGCAACGCCCTGGGACTCGGAAGCATGAGGCCATCCGACTCGGGCTCACAACTCCTGGAGAGACCAGCCAACGATATAAGGTTCACTATGGTTGGAATCCTCTCGTCCTTAGAGTGGCTTGAACCTATGGGTTGAAGAAAAGGCAACTAGAAGGCAGTAGAAAGGCAAACGCAAGGCAATAGAAAGGCAAAGCCGTATTTGCCGGAAAGGCAAGTAAAAGGCAAACGAAAGGCGATTGAAATGCAGTAGAGAGTCAAATAGAAAGAGTGGGGCCCGATCATATCTTCTGAGGGGGCCCAGAGCCTTTAGGAAGTCTGAACATCTCAGTTCTTCATCGGATGCGACTCCAGGGATAATTCAACATGTGTCAAGAGTGCACATCAGTATTTCCCAAATGTGTATGTGGGTTGTCGTAGTAGTAGTAGTAGTAGTAGTTGTTGTTGTTGTTGTTGCTGCTGCTGTGCTGCAGTCACTACCACTACCAGTCCGTACCAGACTAACCCCCATGCAGCCGCAAGCCACAAGAACAACGACGACCATAGTGGTCTAGTGACTCTAGTTGGGCTTGGCTTGGTTGGGGATGGGGTGGGGGGTGCCTTTTTGTCGCCTTTACTAAAGCTACGGGGCTGCCTTTCTTTTGCCTTTTATTTGCCTTCTGATGTCTCGGCGTTGCCTTTTGTTTGCCTTTACGCTGCCTTTATGTTGCCTTTTACTTGCCTTTCATTTGCCTTTTATTTGCCTCTTATTTGCCTTTTACCGAGAGAGAGCTCGATCCAGCCGCGACGGTGGCTCCTCCCGACACCCACCCAACCAAAGGCAAACAAAAAGGCAAAACAAAGGCACAGAGCCTGGGCTGGGAAAGACACACAAAAGGCTCTCAAAAGGCAACAGAAATGCAAATGCGCAGAGCCCGCACTGCGGAAAGGCAAATAAAAGGGAGCCCGACCCCGGGCCCCCCTCCCCCATCCACGCGTCCCTCTAAGGCCCCCCAAAAGTGCCCTCCCCCCACCCCACGAAAGGCCAAGACCTCTTTTTCCCCTATACCCCCTTGTTCCCGAAAGCAAGTCTCTGGGCTTCAGACAACGGTCCGCAAGTGTGCAAATCCTTGACCCTTGAGTTTGAACCCTGGGCTGCTGCAAGCTTGTGTTCTGCAAAGACCATCAAGAACTCATACAATCGATTCACTGCAAAACAGCACAATCGCTAGTTACGTACTGCGAATCAGGATTACCTTTTCCGTGCCTTTTCTACACCTTCCCTGTGCCTTTGCGGATCTCAAAGCTCTACCTTTCTGGTGCCTTTACTGTGCCTTTATTCTGCCTTATTTTCAAATCATCACCTACCTTTCTTTCTAACGAAGGAGAGTTCCAACACTATGGTGTCAGGGGCTTTTGTGAGGACTGACTGTTGTTAGACCGATCTGATCTGTTGTCTGGTTCGCAGGGCTGCTTGGTGTGCGATGTGCCATGGGTTTACTTCGTCCTGAGGCTGCTGTGTCAGGTTTGGTTTTGTCATGAGGCTCGACAAATGCGGGCATGACTTGGCATGGTTTCCCCGGCGTTGGCATGTAGCTTACCTTTGGTACACTTTTCCGGGATGCCGATGCTGGTTTCTGAAGCCGCAAGCGCGAAGGCAAGGATATGGTCGGTGAGGCATGTGCAGATGTAGGTGGGTTATGTACGCGTGGGTGTGAAGGAAACTGGATCGACAGAGCCTCTACTCCCAGACTTGGAAATGCATGAATGTGTAAAGCCGCATGCAAGTCCAGCTGGGGAAGCTCTGTTTCAAATGACGTGTGCAGGATGGGGAAAGCAAGCGCCGCAAGGACTCGGAGACTCCGACGCCCTTCGTCCTGGGATTGCTGGGCGCCGGCCCCGGGAGCTGACATGGGATCCCTTTTTTTGCACTGTGGCCGGCTTTTTTTGAAGGAAAAACATGGCGAATGCATGATTGATGCAGCACTGAATGTGGCGGTCTCCAACGGCAACTTCCCCCTAATCCGCAGTGTTTTTGCGTGACCGTGGGAGCGATAACCTGTGGAAGTATCGCACCTTGCACGTCTTCGGGAGCTTTCATACTCGCCACGACCGAAAGTCGGGCGGACCGTTGTCGTGTCATCGCAAAAGTAGGAAGTCATGGCGAGTACCAGCCACATAACATGGCCGTACACAAGAGCAGCCGAATAGAATAGTTTCGCAGTACCAAGAACAATTAGTCACATGTACATGCATCAATCTAACCTCTGCAACGATGTCTCTTTGATATTCAGACAGGTCAAGTAGGATGAGAAAAAGATTCAACATAACCAAAAAACAAAAGGACACACACACGACAGGCTCTGGCATGGCTTGTGCTTGGTGGTTTTGTCAGGCTGCTCGGCACATTTGCATTCGGACCTGAACAGCTATGGGTGGTTTTGGGTGGTTTTGGGCTCAAGGTGAGGTGTGGACACGGATCCAAAGCGGTCCGTGTGGTTGGACATGGCCCCATTGGTCATGCCTTCATTGAGAAACTGGCTGAGAGGGATGCCGGGTTCGAAATCACAGTGGTTGGCGAGGTACAATCGCGTCATGCTGACACAGTACTTCTTGGCCTGCGATGGCGACACGCATGACCAAATGAAGTTGTGTTATTGGAGCGAGGAGGCATTGACAACAAGTCCGTTGCGTACTGCAAAGTCTGCCACGGTGGAAGCTCTGTTGATGAAGATACAGACTCATTGAAGTACGACATCCTAGTATTTTGCATTGGCAGCTTCTTTTTCGTTCCACCAACTCCCGGCTTCGTTTTGCCAGACAAGAAGGACCCCAGTGGCCGGATGACCCAGCTTCTCGCCCTGAAGGAAGCTTCGTGTACGCGACTATTGAAGATCTTGAAGCACTCATCGCTGCCGCAGAGAAATCCAAGCACGGCGTGCTTGGAGGTAGTCTCTTGGGCCTGGAGCCTGGAGGCTTCAAAGGCAGTGTATGATGTTGAGATGGAAAGCCACGTCGTGGAGATGGCCCCGTACCAGCTCAACGAGGAAGCTGAGAAAGCCTTTCGGATAAGCAGCTTTGGCGTCCATGTGCACAGTGGAGCCAAGATCCAAGAGGCGAAACCGAGCCCATCATGGTAGACGCGGACATGGTTGTAGTCTTTTGCACAGTTCGCCCTCGAGATGAAGAAGCACGTGGCTGTGGTCTTGAGGTCGGTGGACGAGGCGGCGTCAAGGTGGATCCAAGCTTGTGCTCTGTGGACCCTAGGCCCTAGCATCTATGCTCTGGGAGAGGTTGCGTCGATTGGGGGCGTGTTTTGCTATTGTTTATGGGCTCCAGGACTTGACCAAGCAGAGGCATTGGTCAAGAACCTTGTAGATGGCGCAGGCAGTGCCAGCTGCGAGAAGAGTGACTTGAGCACCACGCCGAAGCTCTTGGGAGTTGATGTTGCGCCCTTCGGTTCCGATGAGAGCTTTAGGTTCAAGCGCAAGTTCGACGGCAAGGACCCAGCAGTGCCCTGGCCGAAGGATTATCCAAAGCTGCTGCAGATCTGCAAGAAGGGCGACTCGGCCGCTCTGATCATGAAAGCCTGCCTTTCCGCCAACCTCCCCCAGGCTATGAAGTGGCCAACGATGGTGGAGACGGCACAGGCATTGCTGAGCACGATGTAATCTGCAGCTGTTTGGATGTCACCAACCATCAAGGACAAGGATTGCTTGACAGTGCCTCAGATCTAGAAGTGCAAAAAGGCTGGCACAAGCTGTGGAGGCTCCTGCACTCCAGTGGGCGAGGTGCCAAAGGTTAAAGGTGTTATCAGTGATGCTGAAAGCCTTGCCGAAAGAGGTCAAGGATGGAATCAGCGAGTGCTTTTCACCCACGCGCCAGGAGCTTTTCAACATTTTCTGCCTCAAGGAGATCAAGACCTTCGAAAAGACCATTGAGAAGGTTGCCGTGGGCGGCAACACTAGTGAGCTGGACAAGCCGGTGACCGCTTCCATTTTGGACAGCGGGCTAAAGGGCGGTTGCGATCGAATTCAGGACGCCAACGATCGATGTCCTGGCCAACATTCAGAAAACTGGCACCTACTCCGTGATCCCCCGGTGCGCCGGTGGTGACATCACGCCCAGTGAGCTTATAGCCACTGACACCGTCGCCAAAAAGTATCGCCTCGGCATGTACGGCTGCACACGGTGAAGAGCTGCATGGGGAGCACATAGTGCCGGTATGGGCAGGAAAACCTTGCAGAACCGCTACAGATGGCTGCGCTTGGCTGCCTGCGAGAATGTGCTGAGGCACAGGACAAGGGTGCAGGCTGCATCGCCACGAACACTTTTACAATCTTTATCTTTGCGGCGATGGCGGAGCCGAGCGTCGCCACGCACAGCTCTTGGCTTCCTCGATCGATGAGGAGATATGCCTGAAGTACATCGACCGCTCAGGTTCTACTGTAGCACAGCAAAGCACCTCCAGCGCGCAGCACCATGTTCAATCGAGTACTTGAGGAAGGTCATCATTGACGACCGCCTGGGCATCTGCAAAAGACCTGGAGGGGCTGATGCGGCGCACTGTGGAGGCATACAAGTGCGAGTGGAAGGAGGTTGTCTGCGAAGGGGAATTGCAGAAGAAATTCCAACAGTTTGTGAACACCAACGAGACCCAGGACACGGAGCAGCTGCAGTATGTCAACATGCGGAAGCAGCGCCATCCAGCCACCTACGACCTACGACTCACCAGACATCAGGGGTGCAGCTGCTTTGTCCAAGGAGCGGCGGAGGAAAGATGGCCCTGGTACCGGTGATGCTGAGGTGGCGGTCTTCAATTTGTCGCACCGTCAGGATAAGTCGGAGAAGTGGGAAAGTTGCTCACCACCCAGAACCTGTGCCCTTTCAAGCAAGAGCGAGTGATCTCTCGCGGCTTGGTGGTTGCGCAATCACAGTGGCTGATCCGGCGTACAAGACAGTCTATGACTTGAAGAGGATGTGGCATCACCAGTGCAGCACTTGCGGCAGATGGCAGGGTGGAGTGAAACTGCCAGCGCTGGAGGAGTACGCTCGCAAGGCCGTCGAGGAGGCCGGCGCGAAGGCTGCTAAGGTCATGGGCAAGTCCAAGCCTTTCGATGCCAACGGCACGCATGTCGCCCTTGACTGGTGAGGCCCTCGCGCCAAGAGGCAACACATCCGTATCTTCCGCAAGCTCGTCTTCAGACAGCCGCAGATGCACAGTCTGGTCGATACAGGCCGAAGTCTGGTCAGTCTACGCAGCTAGTGGCTGCCGTGCCGTGGTGCGGGCATCGAAAGAAGATGTTTAAAACATGTCAATACTAGCAGCATGCTGGTTGGAAGCACTTGCCAACCTCGCCCAACCTAGCGACATTGCATTGATCTACGTCTCTTGTAGCTTCCCATGCCGGCACAGCTGCAAGCTTCAGTTGAAGCTCCCCATCACATGCTGTGGCATCCTGATGAATGTGGGCTTGAGCGGAGCTCAGTCCATCTTCAGCGCTAGTTTTGGCTCGTGTATAGCTTGCCTGGGTGTCAGTCTCGCGCATCAAGCAACAGACCAAAGATCAGACTCAAAACCGTTGAACCATGCCTGATCGGATCCTGGGGCAATAGATGACACCTTCTCCCACATTCGGGCGCCTCGTACAATCACATCTTGAGAAGGCCCAATGTGTCTGTCTACTTGGAGTATTTTGATCCTTAAGACTGTGGCACATCAACCGGCTCAGCACCAATAGCCTCGCCTGGCTTGTCCGAGAGTGATCGCCGAAACCCCTCATCTGGCTTGTCCGAGTCGTGGGACCCCTAAAACCCTAAACCCCAAATCCTAAACCCTAAACCCGAAACCCTAAACCCTAAACCCCCGGTTCTTCGTGCAGGTTCCTCGCAGCCCGGCTCGCGGGCCGCTTCGCCGGAGGACTCGGGGCCGCCCAGCATGGCCGCTTCGAGGCCTGGGCCCTCGCGCATTCCGGAGAGCTTAAGGAGGGTGTCCAATGTAGATATACATGTATGCAGAACTTACTTTCGATAGATAGATAGGTTTTCTTTCTTTGGCCCAGGGGCTCGGGTTTGAATGAGGCAGAGTCGGGCAGGTTCGCGCGGAGAGAGGCCCGAGGTTCAGCAAGCCGGACTCTCACACGCGCATGACTACGCAGAGGGAGGTGCTGAGTTCCTCAAGCTATCCGTGTCATCGGACACTACATTTCTACATGGTCTTTCGGCCTGACCTGCCGAGTCGTGAGTGTCCCAAACTGGTCGGCCAAGTTTATCGAGGCCTCCTACTGGCAAGACTCGCTCGGCTTCGCGAATTTACCAGGGGCGGCCCTCGGCGGCAGTGGGGGTCCCAGCGCAGACGTTGGCTTGATGCCACGAGCCAAGAGCAGCAACGACAAGGAGGTGAGGACGAAGGCGGTAAGACTGGTAATCATGCTGCAAAGAGAGAGAAAGAGGAGAGAGAGAGAGAGAGAGAGAGAGCGAGCGAGCACCATAAGGATTATGCAAAGTCAGAGCAGCACAGAGTAGAGAAGAGTCCTGCGTAGTCTAGCTGTAGTTTAGTCTTGTAGACTCCATGGCAATGTAGTATAGCGTAGTATAGTGTACAGGGGAGGAGTGAAGCAGAGTAGTGTAGAGTGTCGTATAGGTTAGGCATGAAAGAATGGCTCAGTTTCTTGGAGTTCACGGCGCTCTCGAGGGAGCGTGGCGGAACTGGCGTGCACAGGAAAGCATGAGGGAGACCGGACCGGGTCTTCGGTCATCGCCATACACGCATGCACGAGGCCAGCTGAAGACAAACAAAGGGCGAAGAAAGGCTGAACACAACTGAAGCCCGAGCATGTGACGATGCAGATGTGCACCGCTAAGCTTCCGATTTCTGTCTTCGAGAAAGCACTCACCGCTACGGAGTCATGACCCAGAGTTTCTGCGTCTTCGTTTGAAGCGGTTTCAGGCTGTGACTTGCTCCTTGCGGAAGCTCGAGTCTGTTGGAAATTTAAAACAGACTCGAGCTTCCACAAGGAACTTGTCCTTGTTTCTGCTGCAGTTTAGGCCTCAGATAGCTAGTTGAACAAGTCCACGAGGGACGAAACCGGTACATGAGCGCTGCCTGAGAAAATCTGACTGCAGTGACCTCTTGAGCTTGACTGCTCATCTCATTGAAGTTGTTCCGATGTCAGGGCCTGACTCTGAAGATGGCCAGGGCGGAGGACGGAGGTGCGAGCTTTGGGCTTAGAGCTCCATTAAAGAAGGCTGCTGCTGCTGCTGCTACTACTACTACTACTACTACTACTACTACTTCGACGACGACGACGACTGCGACTACTACTGTTATTGTGATGACAATTGTTATTACTATTTCTACTACTATACCTG
>CAJNDV010025069.1:0-14493 GCA_905221635.1 Symbiodinium sp. CCMP2456 | reverse complement strand
ACTACTGCTACTACTAATACTACTGCTACTACTACTACTACTACTACTGCTACTACTGCTACTGCTGCTACTACTACTACTACTACTACTACTACTGCTGCCGCTACTACTACTACTACTACTACTACTACTACTGCTACTACCACTACTACCACTACTACCACTACTACCACAACTACTACTACTACTACGACTACTACTACTACTACTACTACTACTACTACCACTACCACTACCACTACTACTACTACTACTACTACTACTACTACTACCACTACTACTACGAAGTCCAAGTACCCGATAATAGCATCCTCTTCTAGTACCCTTTTGCTACTATTTTGGTACCCTGAAAGTATGACAATTAACTTTCGGCCGGCCAGGTAGGCGGTCCTCCGCCGCCGGTGGCAAGCTGGGAAGGCGAAGCAAATCTCCTGATCATTCCAGGCCAACCCTCCCGTGTAGGGTTGTGGCATTGGGCTCTGGGCTCGTTAACAGGGTTTCAGGTTCAAGGGCTTTCGTCTGAAGGCTTCGGTTTTGGTCCTTTTCGGGCAGGACAATCCCCAAAGTATACTTGTTAACAGATACTCCTAGGCCCTCAGCCAGACGGGAGTCAAAAACACACACACGAAAGCTCCGCTATCCCCGCAGCTTTGTCCCAAATCGCTGCCCCGACATGCTGCAGTGCAAAGTGGCTGACTTGTTTGAGTGTTCCGGGCAAATCGATCTGTCGGACTCACCCGAATGTATGGGGCCTTCTGCTTCTTCTGTATTTGGCTGTCGCGAAGATGGGGTCGGTGTGGGGCCATGCTCATGGAACCGTTCTGCTTCGGGAAGAAAGCAAAGCCGTGAGGCGCAGCAGCGGCGCGAGCGAACATGCCGGGAATCCCAGTCCTAGTGATGCGGCTGGCTATGTCGCGAGCTAGCAAGTCAAGCAGCGGACAGGGAGAAAGACAGAGGAACAACGACACACAGCAGCGTAAGACGGCTACTCCAGGCAATCACTTCAAGTCGGCGTAGGTGCTGTGGGTTCATGCAGGCGTCTGGGCCTTGCATGAGCTTTGCCGACGAACCAGAAAGCCTGAATGGACACTCTCGAGCTTGATTTCGGAGCTCGCGAGCTTCAGACCCCAACAGCCACATGGCCCAGGATGGAGATCCGGGGCTCCCTGGCGGCAGCCTGCACCGTATCACGTGACTGCTTGATCTCTTGCGTCCAGTTCCACGGCATGAATATGTTTATGTATACGTTCATGTACACGTATGTATAGATATAGATAGATAGATAGATAGATAGATAGATAGATATGTATGTGTCTATGTATGTGTCTGTGTATATGCATGTGTATATGTATATGTATATACAGCGGCAACTGTGCGCGTCTCTGCAACTTCACGCGCCGGGGTGGGAGCTGAGTGTATGCAGGTTCACCGGAATCGGCTTTCCGATGTTCGGCATGCCTGCTAGACCAGCAACACGAGTCCAAGAGAGGGCTACACAGTTCACAAACCCCGTTCTGTTTTTGAATTGAGTAGTGGGACTGGGTTCCGCTGGCAGCAGTAGAGGCAGAAGTAGTCGTCGTCGTCGTCGTCGTCGTCGTCGTCGCCGTAGCGAGTAGGAGTAGGAGTGGAGCCGGGCTAAGAGTAGGAGTAGAAGGAGGACGAGTAGGAGGAGTAGCAGGGTAGGAGGAGTAGAAGGAGTAGGAGGAGGAGAGGAGGGCAGAGGGAGTAGGATCAGGGGCAGGGCTAGGGGAAGGTAGAGGTGAGAGAAGAAGAAGTGCAAGTTGAATAGGAAGTCACAGTTGTGGTAGTGGTGGCTTGGCTAGTAAATTAGTAAACCCTCGGCCGAGGAACGAAGTATCAGAGGAGGAGATGCGGGCAGACCTGTTCTTGAAGGCAGACGCTGCCTTTTTCCCTCACCCGGACCACCCTGTTGGCATTACAGAATCCATGACGGATTCCTTCGGGCCCGTAAACCCTGAACATTTTGCTGGGCGAACGATCTCAGGGACCTTACTTCCTGACCAACCCGAGGCCTCCTCGCCACTATACTCACTATCGAATCATGGAAGAATTGTGAGCCTTTTCTATGCGGATTGTCAAAGCCATCCGTCTTGCCGGAGGCACGCTCGAATCTAGGAACGGGCCAGCTCGGGAGATTCTGCGGTCAAAGTGCATTACAAGTCCGTTTTCCTTCTTGGACATGGAGAACTGAAGGAGGGCGCCTGCTCCAGGCCACCTACCTTCATCTTGGAGCCTTCAGGCAGCACTACCTACACCCAAGCCTGAAGGGCCAGCGCCTTTGCTGCAGATGAGGCCCTGGATATCGGGCACTTTGGTTTTCCCATGGTCGACGTCAAACAGCCGGGAATGTGAAGCTATACCAGCAGAAATACGATGCCAGCTGGGTATTCCTGTCGAATTCTGTGCTGAACTTTTAACTCTAGACCCAATGGTTCGTCGGACTCCTGCATTCCGGGCTATGTTCGTGTACTATTGTGCCTTTTCTTGCTCTGTCAACTTCAGATCTATGGACGCTTTGCATCGCCTGGAGAGTCCGCGTGTGAGTGCCGAAAGTCTAAAGCCCTGACAAAATAAATGCAAATCCTATTCTTGCTTTCCTTATTACAAGTGTAGTCGAGTATACCCCAAAGCTCCAGAACCCTCTTCGAATTTTCTTATTATACTTATGATTCTCGGCATTTTCGTGCCACTGTTCTCACCCGCAGAGGAGGCCTTCGCTGAGCGATGCCATCATGGGTGAGAACGGCGAGGCAGCCAATCCTTGACCTGTGTCATGTAAACACCTCGCACACAACCTCTTGCACGCTTTCCTGGAGAACATGTCATGAAGCCTCAATGTAAGCACTTCAGCACGCTACACTCATGCAAGAAGGCACGGAGCATCCTCCTGCCTTAGCAGCCTACAGCTTCAGGCTTGTGATGCTATGCTTGTTGCTGGGAGCTTAAGCCTAAGCATGCCGAGAGTGCACTTGTTGCACCAGGTACTCTTCCGCAGCTTGATCTCTCAGATCGTCGAGCCTTGGTGTTCTAGGGTCCCGAAATTTCTCCCTCCCGGCCCAACACCAGACCTATATAGTTTCAACTTTAGATGAGTGCGGACTCCAGTCGGCGGTAGGTATTGAATCCGTGTGTCTGGGAGAAGTTTGTCAGTCCAAGAGGTTTCGACGCTCACACTCTCCAAGAGGTTTAGGGTCTAAGGATTTGCCATCGGAGATGCTTCGGCGAGCTGCTTGGTGAGATGAGGACGTGCGCTTTCGGTGAGCTGACTGTGTTTGCTGAACCATCTCGCGGCATTTTGTTCAACATGTTCCAGTTGCAGCTATGTGGGTCTTGGCAGCTTTGCAGTTATTTGACAACACAAGGCTGTGCGCCACTTCATCAACACGGAGCGTGCTCGCTGCCTCTTCATCGTGAAGAACTCGCTCATCCACCAAGCGCGATTGGAGCCAGCCTGAGAAACGCCTTCGAGCATCCGAACTCCTGAAATGAAGCCCAGCGGAGCATGGGAGTACCTGCCCCAAAGCCAAAAAAAGCCAGACCAAGGAGCTCGAGGCCAGCCAAAGAACCATCTCCATCCTGGAGTCGGTGGGAAGCTGAGGGTTCGATGTTAAGGAGCACGATCTGCAAAGCTGAAGTTTGCCGCAGATTTTAGCGATTCGCGGGCTCGACCCTGCAGCGCGCTCGTCGCATGCAGGGGATGTCTTTAACCGGCCTTCGCGAAATCCGAAAAGTTTGTGCAACAGAGTCCCAGTTTCCTCTCGAGCGCCCGCCCTTTCGGAAGCAAGTGCTTTCGCCAAGGACCCAGACGAAGTGGAGAGGCAGATGAAAGAAGGAGCCTTGCATAGATCCGTTGGGAAGGGGGTCTGGATTGTGAGTATTGCGAGGATGCTGCCTACAGCTACTTGGGTTATGTTCCTGCAGGGGCGTGATGGAAGATGCCCACTTTGTTGTCAGGCCCGCCTGTGTGCAAAATTAAGTCGGCTTTAGAGGTAAAGTAGCAAACCAACAGGAAGCAACGCCATACACTGCTATTGCCAGAAACAGAGTTCGACGACAAGGACACACCAACGATGATAGCAGTCACGCCCAGAACAGCAGGAACAAACACAACACTCATCATCATCATCATCATCATCATCATCGGGAACATTGTCATCGCCTCATCGGCACCATTGTTTCCAACTGCGGAAATTCCGACAACCTCAAAACTCAAAATATGTGAGGTCTCCAAGTGGCTCGGTTCCCTTACTGATGAAGGCTTACCAGACAACATGTCCTACGCAGCTCACTCACGTATGTCCCCTACTGAGACAATCCTCAGCAGTGGAGGGGGGGGTGGAAGGACCCCAGTACTTCTTGGTTGCCCTACCCCTATCACGTCCTAACCTTGGTATGTCGGGGGCCACAAAAAAACACACGAGCCTCCTGAGAAGGGCTTATGTGATGAAACATGCAATGTACGAGTGGCCACTGCGGGATGCAAGCTTTGGGACGCCTTGCCGTCATCATCCACGCTGTTTGTATCAACGCAAGCTTCCACTAGCTCGGTGACCGCAGGTTCGCCGAGCCGGACGCAGACTGTTTAGAGCGAAGACATATCATCATTTTGTTTGTAGAAATATCCTTGCCATGCTTAAACTGGCGTGAACAGGCAGTTCTTGAACAGCGATCTCAAGCTGCGACTTCAAGCGCAGCTTTCCCACCTCACTTTGTGCAGGTCTGTTGGGTTTTGCGCCTGTTGGAAGCAAAGCCAAGGAACCACTCAAACCCGTCCCAGGCATAACGTACTGGCCCCGAAATACACTTGAAATTCGGAACCCGGAGCTTCATTCTGTGCGCGATGTCTCGTTCAGGCGTGAGTCTGAGACGCAAAACTCAAAATATCTGCAAGAGGCTCAGTTCCCCTGCTGATGAAGGCTTGCTACTGTCTTTTGCAAATAACGCACCTATGTCCCTACCCCCAATGAGATAACCCTCAGCAGGGGGGGGGTGAAGGACGGCAGTACTTGTGATCCTGCTGTCGGTTTCCCGTGCGGCTATGACGTCCTAAGCCTTGGTATTGTGTGCGTCACACGCATGCGCAGCCAGAAACGACAACAGTAAGAGCATCACCATCAGCTTGCAGCAGCAACAGCAGCAGCAAGGACATCATCAACAACAACGACGACAACAACAAGAGCAGCAACAGCAACAGCAATACAGGGACGGGCGACCACTCCGCAAGACCCCTCCACACCCAACGCCGGTGCCATTTTCAAAACTTCATCACCCACAGCTATTGCTGAGCCACCACAGACAATATTAGCAAAAAGGGAAGCATCACCTGCAGCTTCCACGCACCGACAACAAAACGTTGTCAAGAAGCACCTACTACACAGTCGTGTCTGTTGCTACAGCCAGGAGGGCCGTTGTTTCCTGCACTGAAGAAGGCAAAGGAAAGCTCGGCGACTGCGAAGGACGGAAAGGGTTTAGTGTTCAGGAACTTGAGGTCGCTGGCAGTTTGGAAATCGCACGGAGCTTAGATGCAAACCAAAGCGTTTCCGATGGATTCAACATAAGCCCAGTTTACAGGTCATTGAAGCCTGCCTGGCACTTGCACTGACTTGCACGTCAAGAGCAGACCGTTGAAGGTCCCAACAACCTCGTGAACTTTGTACTGTAGGGCAAGATTTTAATGGCCTCCTGTGCTTTGGGCAGCTCTCCTTCAGGACACCAAGCCGTCGCCCTCGCCGTCGGAGCCATCCAGCTTCTTTGCAGACTTGGGCTTTGATCGCTCCCTGCTTTCGGGTGTTCCAGTGTCATGATGGCTTAGGGAGGGATTCCTCCAGCATCTCGTGCCCGAAGCTATGCTCAGAGGCGACTCCAGCAGTGACGAGGTGCCGGGCTTCTGAAACCCATGGGCAGCCGCGGGGATTTGTGGGTGAACTCCTCACCCGTCTTCAAACTTTTTTTCGATAGTCTTCATCGCTTTCTTGAGTTGCAGGTCTTCCGAGCGGATTTTTTCATTGGGAAGTGTCGGAGCGGCTGTGGCACGGATAACCGCAACAACAACAACAACAAGGCCTTCAATAATGCGAATAACGTCCTAGATGCCCAGATGAATGTGAGACGGTTTAATCCAACAGGGTACTTTGGCTAGAATGTTGACCGACGGTAGATGTTTATCACTTTGGCTCGCGTAACACAGTCCACTGATAGCTGTTCATGCCTGCTTTCGTCGGCCGAAGAGCAAATCAGGTGAATATTTTCCAGAGTGAATTTTGATAGTCTGTAGATGAGCGAAGGATGCAGGAAACAGTGAAAGGGTGTTTCTGATCAGGTCCTTGCCGGCTCTCTCACCTGGCCCAATCCTCTTCTCCCACACGTTTTTGCAGCGAGGAGCCGGAGAAGCCCGCAGGGGGCATCTCGCCCTCTACCCAGGCCCAGGCAGACGCAGGGTCACTCCTGCACCAAGCGGTGTGGGTTGAATGCACGTTTCAGGCTGCGTTCCCAGTTTCGCCATTGCAATAGATGCCACGACATGTCTGCAGCCGAATTTGCGTTTGCGAGCTTTCCAGGCGGTGCATCGAGCTTCGATACGTGGCAAACTGCGCCGTGCTGGAGTCTCTTGGCAGTTCATGTCGTCTTGTCCACTTCGGGGTTCAAGGGTTGGCAGAGGTGTCGAGGCAGCCTTATTTTTTTGTGCAGTGGCATTTGCACTCAGCATCTCGGACGTTCTCTGGCGGTTGCACAAGCACACAAGCGCCCAGCCCAGGTGCACAGTTTCATGGCTTTCGCGGAAGGCTTGCATCAACTTAACAGGCGGCCAACTCGCGACCATGTGCCTCGGCAGTCATGGGCTGAGGAGCAGACGTGGAGTCCCAGCCGTAAAGCAGCCCCTGAAGCGACTATACGATCTCGGTCTATGGAAAGGGTTAAAGCAGGCGGGCACAGTCGGAACAGCACCGTCTTCCCCCATGTCCCGTCTTGCACGAAAACATCCATGATGAATCCAGCACCTGAACGATCGGCGCATCGGTTTCCACAAACGAAACATAGCCATAGCCATCATGCCATCCAAGGCGATGCCTGGCGCTTCCGACGAAATGGAAGCGCCAATGCTGCAGATCCGTCTCTCGGACTCTTTGGAGCTTGCACATGTGAGTTTTTATAGGGCTTATGATCTGCATATAGGGTGCTGTAAAGGTTCTGTGACGGATGTGGAGGTAGAGGTCAGGCTCAACAACGCAGTCATGGCCATGGAAGCCTGGAGCCCCAGACCCTCTGCAACAAAGCCTGGAAGCTAGGCTCTGTCGACGGCACACGTCCGCCAGCCGCCATAAACGCAGCCGTCCCTCGCTTATGCAGTGACAGGATCGTTCCAAGTCTCGTGTTTGTTGTCGTGTCCTCCGGCACTATTGCAGAATTTGAACACAGAGAGATGCAGACAGAGGGGGATACAGACAGAGGGGGAGAGAGAGAGAGAGAGAGACGCTTAAGCATCTTCATTCTTTCTTCACACCCCTGCACCCAATAAAACATTGGGTGGGCCTGGCGCCCGGGGGCATTGACCTGCCCCTATGCCCCGGAGAGAGAGAGAGAGAGAGAGAGACTGTGTCCCAACTTCGCCGATCTAAGTGACTTGTAAGGATCAGGCGATGGACTTGTAATGGGATCGTGTGATGCAGAGGGGGAAATAACCCTCCTTCTCCGGGGCCACATGTTTTCAACATATCATGAAAGGGGGATGTCGCAGCCTTTATCATGGTTATCCGATATCCTTACTACTTCTATCACAGTCGACATCCTCATGCATGTTTCTCGGAGAATCGATTGTCAGGTGTTGTTATCGCAATCTATATGGCTTTGGCCCTCTGACACTCTACATTCGTTGTTCACTCCCCTTCACCCAATAAAACATTGGGTGGGCCCGGCGCCCGGGGGCTTCTGCGACTGGGAATCGGGAATCGGGGCTACTTGTAGTTTCACACCGACTCTCCAGACTCGGACGCTGGCTTGGCGCCAGCGCAGGGAGAGGGGGATCGCTCCCCTGACCCCAAGGCCGTACAAGCAAGCAAGCAAGCAAGGGAGAGCAACAGCGAGCGAAAGAGGGATAGTAAGGGATCGAGCACGAGCTGTGCATACGTACGGTTGCACCCTTGTCTGTTTGTCTGTCTGTCAGAGGGGGACACACGCGCACACATACGCACACACGCACACGCAAACGCCCGCGCCGCGCCGCGCCGCGCCGCCCGCGCCGCGCAGCGCACGGCAGCGCAATGCAACGTAACGCCCGCACTCGCACGTGCAGATGATGTCAAATCTATTTACCTACCCACCTACCTACCTACCTACCTACCTTCCTTCCTTCCTTCCTCCCTTCCTTCCTGCCTTTCTATTTATCTATCTATCTATCTATCTATCTATCTGTGTATCCAACAATCTATCTGTCAATCTATCTGTCTATCTAACTAACTAGGCTGGGTACCTATCTATTCATCTATCTATCTACCTAGCTATCTATCTATCTATCTATCTATCTGTCTGTCTGTCTGTCTACCTATCTGGCTACATATCTGTCTATCTATCTGTCTGTCTGTCTGTCTCTCGGTCTGTCTCTCTATCCATCTATCTATCTATCTATCTATCTATCTACCTATCTATCTGTCTACCTCTCTACCTATCTACCTATCTATCTATCTATCTATCTGTCTATCTACTTATCTATCTGCCTATCTATTTGGCTGTCTACCTATCTTGTCTATCTGTCTGTCTGTCTGTCTGTCTGTCTGTCTGTCTGTCTGTCTGTCTGTCTGTCTGTCTATTTATCCATCTACCTATCTATCTATCTATCTATCTATCTATCTAGCTTTTTTATCTAACCTATCTTTCCAGCCATCTACCCATTTTCTATATACATATATACATACAATCTGCATACATCGTACATGTATTCCTTTCCATTTCTGTTTGTACTAAGTATTCTTCGTGTATGCGCTTATGTATGCACTGCCTGCATGCATTCGGCCGCTCTTGCACAATAGGTAATGGCTTTTAGCTGTAAGCTCAGATAGCTGTAGTGGTATGTGCCGTGATGCCCAAGCTTGGGCGAAGTTAAGTCAAACGGCATGTGACGGCGCTTTTCAAGATCTGCTTCTTGAATCTTTTTCAAAGAGCCCTCCACGTACCTGAGCTAGGCCAAACTTGAGTGAGTCATCCAATTCCGTTTGCTTGTTTCCGCAGATAAGGCAAGCGAGGCTGCAGATCATTCAGCCGTCACCAAAACAGGCCGCAAGAGTGGTGGTGGTTGGGCATGTTCGCTTGTTCATGCTTGTTCTCAGAGTTCTACCATGTGGAGTCTCCATGCCTGTCCTGTTTCTGTGCTCTCAGCACTGTGGCCTTGATATGCAGCTTGCAACTGCGGCGATCGCATAAGCTTTGCTGCACTGAGTAGAACAACTCGAGAGTTTTGAGGAGAGCTCTGAGCTCTGCTGTCGACAGTAGCTGTCTGGGCTCAGCTTCAGAAAACTTGCGATCGCAAACGTCAGCCTTTTCAGATCGACCTCAGATCCGGAGCGGGAGAGGTTCCAAAACCAAAGCCAAAAGATTGAACATCCAAAGCCCTAAATGGAGGCTCCATCAAAAAGCGGCTTGGTGGTTCCACGACCTCGACCACCCTGTCAGACCGACTGAGGGAGGCCATCGGGTATTCAGTGCTTTGGGGTTTGGTCTGTTCTTTCGTGGGAAGGTTAATTCATCAGGCCTTTATCTTCCGAATTTAGATGCAGAGGCTCTGGGAAGACGGTTTTAAGTTCAGTCCGGGGCCGAAAACTCGTATGCCGCAACGTGTCAACCTTCACGAGTCGTTTGCTGAAATCACGCTTCTGCACCCATTTTGTTTCTGGTCTTGGTCCTGCGGGAAGCTGAGAATCCGCCCGTCCTCAACTTGCCAGAACTCTTAAGATTAGCCACGGCAGTCGGAATTGCTTGTAACTTCACTGGATGATGCTGGAAGAACCGTCAGAAAGATGTGTGTTGATGGGCTCGGGGCTTAGTTAGTAGCCGGATGTAGTGGCTTGGTATTCGAGAGTACCTGGGCGACTCTGCACCGTTTCACTCTAATGGCAAAGGCAGAAGTGAAGTGGAATATGCAACAGACAGAGTATCTAAGGTTTAGGATAGTGTGAGATGATGTGCAGGGGAGCAAGGGTTGTTGCTCTTCTTGCTTTAGGTTCAAGAGATTGGCAGAATCAGCCAGAATCAGAATATGGTCATTTTCAGTTTAGTTTACTCGTGGGGTTACAGCGCTGGTGAGGCAGAATCTGGTAGCTTGGCTCCGGTCCTGGTAGCACCTGGTGAAGTGGCCGACGAGGAACTTATTCCGAAGCAGCCTCGCTGTGTATCGGGAGACTATAAGGAGCCCAGGCTGCTCGTTTCACCAGGAGATCACAGCATAGGGCACCCTACTTCGATGCCGTATTCCGTGTACTGTTTCTGTTCAGGCGCAGCTGGCAGCTGATGCGGCTTCATCATCAAGGTAAGGGGCAGGGGGTCAGCACAAGACGCGGGCCCGTTCCAGAAGGAAGAACATAATTTCGTCGAATTTTTCAGCTAAGAGACTGCTCCTGAAACCCCTGCCCCGAGTGTCCTTCCGAAGCCCAGATTTCTTGCGGGAGGCAAGGGAGCCACGCTGCGTCGGAGAAGCCTCTGGTCTCTGCGATGTCGCTGCAGACGTCCATGCTGAAAACTATGCCCGGCTTGCATGCTTGGGTCGAGGGGAGAGGCATAGCACCTCAGGTTCCCGACAGATGAGCTCTGCTGGTTCTCGCGTCAAGACTTGAGAAGGATTTTGGTCTCAAATGAGTGCGAAGTGAAGTGCGCTGGAGAGATCACAGGAGACATGTCAAGGACATGTCCGACCAACAGAGGTTCTGAACCCTTTCCCTTTCCAGTAGCTGCCACCCCCCACCGCCAAGCAGCGGCTTCAAAGAGTAAGGCACCAAAGATGCAGAATCCTGGTAACCCTAAACCCCAGCCCCTAAACCCTAAACCCGAAAATCTAAACCCTAAATATGAGCACCAAAAGATGCAGAAACCGGGTCAAACCCCCCCCCCCCCCCCAAGAACAACTTAGAGAAAATATCAGAAAACCGCGGTGCCAGGCTCAAGAAGCCGGCGATCCAGGAGTCCAAGAAGCAATCCTCCACGATGAGCCCTTCGTCCTTCCCCGGATGGTTTGGGTTTAATAGGGTTGGTGGGGTTTGGGGTGGGGTAGCCGTGTGGCACGAGTCCACAGCACAGTCGGCGCCTTGGTTCCTGGCATATGCGTAGTCCAGGCGCAAAAAAAAGGGGGTTTTATGCATGCATCCATTGCGGACCGTCCCGAAGCGACCACTTGAGGACTGACTACGTGCAACACCGCGTCTTCAGTGTGCCTGACGGTGGGCACGCTTATGCGCATAAAAGATCTCATGAGGGGACCGGAAAGGCATCTGTGCCGCAACCGGTTCCTGTACAATTGTATAGCCCTCCTTGAGTGCCTACCGGTAGAGACGACCGGTGAAATGCCGAAACATTCTATCACACACCACTCCTGCTGTATGGTACTGAGGCCTCATGCGCAGTGCTGGGACTTTGCATGGAACCCCGACGCATCACAAAGCAAACGTTGAGCTGAGCTTCGATGGGCAGTTGCATGCAGACAGAAATTCCCGCAAAATGAGCAAAGACTAACACTTGTGACGTGAGAGGCTGGGCACACAAGGATATCTGAGGGCATGAACCTGATGCACCCAAGCTGCTTTGATCGACACTTCTCCAAAGGGTGCAGGTCTGGCAGCTTTGTCCCGCTTAGCAACATTAACCGGGGCTAACCAACCCGTTTCGACCATGAAAGCAAAATACATTTCCATCACCGAAAAACCTTTTTCATCTGGAACCCAACGATGCCGCGAGCACCAGTCGAATAACAATTGTGCGAAAGGCGGGCGCAACAAGAACACGTCCCAGTCTGGGACACTATTTTTACCAGGAAAAGCAGCCCCTGCATCAGCAGAAAGCATACCGACTCTATCTTGAAACATATTTAGCGAGAGCGGGCCTACGTGAAGGTTTAAGCGTACAGACTCACGGTTGTGGTGCTTTGTGCTGAAAACATCGGCCACGCTTCTTCGCAGAGCATACACTTGTGCCTGTGCAGCACGCATGTTTTTCACAGCTTGCGCAGCGCGGCGGTGGCAGTGATCGACACATTTGTCACGTTGAGAAAACACCGCCTTAGCATACTCATCTGCAACACCATTGTGGAACCAAAGCTACGCATGCTCCTCATCAGGTGCTGTGCGCCAATCCTGATGACTATTGACTTTCACGATCCGCCAAGTGCCGCTGCAAGTTTTAAGTGCTTGGGAAATGGCAAACCAGATATCAAGATTGCTGTGCTTCCACACTTGCCTGACATCCCAGCCATGCTGCAGTAGCAAATTAAAACCTGCAGCAGCAATTTTCGAATCGGACTAAAGACCCCGCCAAGCCCAAAAAGTTCGGCTGCAAGGCCTGCAAAAATCTCGGCTCTGTTGTTCGTGTGGTGTTCACCTGGCACATAATCATGCAGCACTTTGGCTTGACTCAGCATCCCAGGTTCTGCAAGCACAACAGCCCAAGCAGACAGACGGAGGACTGGATCCGTCGGATGCTGGGTGGAACCATCTGTGAACAAGTGAACGTCTTCGCCTTCAAAAAACTTTGTCACAGTTTCGCAAGTGCGGGTGCGCATCAAATTTTTGAACTGAAGCAGCTCCGGTGGTTCTTGAGACAAGCCCCATTGCAACTCAAAAGTGCTCAGGGTCGCAGGCAGCGTCAGCGATTCTTTGCAACTCAACGTAGCTGGGCAGTGCAGAAGCATATGTTCAACCGAAAGCTCTGCCTTTCAAAAGGGGCACAACAGATTTTCTGGTGCTGCAAAATGCTTCCGTCGCGATGCCGGCACTATAGCGCCACATGCGTAGTTTGCCACTGGAGCATCGTAACGCCGCCCAGTTTGAAGCACCTGCCGAACTAAACGAACTGAAAAATTTTGGAGACCCTCCAACCCTTAATAACTTTGCACAGCTCGTAACTAAAGCATTGCCAGAGTGCTGGAGCCACTCGTGACTACGTCCGAAATATAAACGAGCGTTGTCGCCTGCTTCTGGGATGCACGGTGCTGCTTGCGCACCTGATTCGCTCGATGCGACCATGCCGAGCAGTAGTGGGATTGGAAATGCTTCATGGCCATACCATGTTGGGACTCTTGTGGTCGGACAGTCTTAAAGCCTCGAAAATGCGGCGATGTGTCAACAGTCCAGATATTACTTGGGTACAATCTCAGGCTGAGGGACTGAGGGGTTTTGCCGTGTTTTTCGTGTCATTGGAGTTTGGAGTTCAAGCTCTCAGGCCTGATTGGAGACTACAACTGGGACAAGGCCGGGAGCTACGTCAGACTGTAGATTGTACTCCAAGTCTAGATGACGTGAATTCAGATTAAGCAGAGGGACCGTCGAGATTTGCCGAACCAGAGGAAGCTCTGAGCTAAGTATCAGCCCTACAACACAAGATGGCAGAATTTGGAGTGCTCAAGTTCGCACCTGGCCCTACCCAGCACAGAGCCATGGCAGTGTTGTCGTTGTTGGGACTTCTGTTCCCCGTCCTGTCTTCGGCTCAGTCCCAAGGCGGAGACTACATGAGCCAGTATGCTGCTCCGTACCAGCAGTACATGCAGGGAGCAGCCGGCAGTGGTAGTGATGGCTACCAGAAGTACTACAGCAAGTACACTTCGGAGTACGGCTCCGGTGGTGGCGGAGGCTATGACAAGTACATGTCGAAGTACGCTGGCAACTATGCAGCTAAGTACATGCCGTCGTCCGAGTCTGACAAGTCTTCTGAAGATGCAAAGAAGGCAGTAAGCTTCGCCGCAGCGGAGGCAAGTCTAGGGACCATGATGGGGTGCAAGAGATCCCCGCTTTAAGCAAGAGATCTCTCTAAACGACCTGACAACCCCGAGTTCCCTTAGGCCGGCCCGGAGAAGAAAAGCGACGACTCGGCTGGCCAGAGCTTTCAGAAGTATATGGACTATGCCAAGTACACCCAGGGTCAGGGCTCCCAGGCCAGGTATGCGAAGAGTGTTCCGAATGCCTATCATGAAGAAATGCTTGGTTTCTGCCTTCAGGACTCGAGCTGCGTAGAGTTCAGGGCTTGCGAAATCTTGCTTCGTCTCTTTTGTGGTCCTAGTGTCGCCCGAGCTTTGTTCGGGGACTTCAGGTTGGAGACTTTATATGGGGTGTAGCATGAGAGGGTAGCCGGGATGCAGCAGAAGGTGGGTCGTCTTAGATGGCCCTGCCTCGTCTATGGTCTGTGCTTGACAAGTTGCCTCTTAAGGAGAAACTTGATTCTTTGGGTTTATGAAGACTGGGTCGCCCGGCCCTTGTTGGCAGGGCGGTGCCGGTGACTACAAGC
>CAJNDV010025058.1:17044-39124 GCA_905221635.1 Symbiodinium sp. CCMP2456 | reverse complement strand
TTAGGGTTTAGGGTTTAGGGCTTAGGGTGCGGGTATAGGGTTTAGGGTTTAGGGTTTAGGGCTTAGGGTGCGGGTATAGGGTTTAGGGTTTAGGGTTTAGGGTTTAGGGCTTTGGTTTTGGGTTTAGTGGTAAACCCTATAAAGCCTAAACCCTAAACACTAAAACCCTGAACCCTAAACCCCTAGACCCCTAAAGCGGTTTAGGGTCTAGTATTCAGGGTTCTAAGCCCTGCACCTAAAGCCTTAAACCTTCAAGCAGCCTTGGGCCTACAATGAGTTCTTCCCTTCTGCAGGGAGGCGAAGTTCTCTCTGAAAGCCTGGTTGGGTTTAGGGCCCGTATCTATAGTAGTAGTTCCTTTTTTGGGGTTACCTTTTCGGATCCTGAATATATAGTTGGGTAAACAGACTTTAGAAAGTTTCTTATGCTCTGGAGACTTTGTGTTTGGAGTTTAGGGTTTCGGGTTTAGGGTGTAGGTTGAACCAATCAGAGAACTACAGTGAAGACTGTAGGTAGTCTCTTACGATCTAGAGATTATGATACCCTAAACCCTAAACCCTAAACCCTAAACCCTAAACCCTAAACCCTAATATAGGGCTGGAGGCCATTAGCCGAAGGAGGGCCGGCGCTCCTGCAGGGGTGAGGGGTCAGCGCAGGTTTGGGAGTTTAGGGTTTAGGGTTTAGGGTTTAGGGTTTAGGGTTTTTGTTTTGCGACTTCTGGCTTAGCAGTTAGAGGTCAAGGATTATGTTTTTGTGTATTGCAACTGACACGACCACTGTTCAATCGATGCGCCTTCATAGCACTCCGACCGTAAGCCCTAAATTTCCCGACCGCAAGCAAGCTCCGTACCGACGTCTTGACACAAAAGCCTGCACCATCAACCCAAGCTCAAACGCCCCACATCCTCAACCCTAAACCCTAAACCCTAAGCCCTAAACCCTAAACCCTAAACCCTAAACCCTAAACGCTAAACCCTAAACCCTAACCATGTTTATCCGCAATCTCCGGATCCGGAGGTTCTGCGAATTAGACTTTAGATTTTTCTTGGATGCTCCAAGGTCTAAGGTATCTCGAATAGAGCCCTTATGGTCCTTAACAGCTGGGATTTAGACTTTACTAGATTTCAGTTGGCGGGTCTAGGTCTATGTTTTAGGCTTTCCTGGCCCCAATGTAAGTGCAGGTCACAAACCGCTACACTGGAGTGGCAGGGGCTGAGGCCTTTTGATCTTATCCGTCGGGTTTTCAGAAATTCAGGCGTCCCGGGTTGGGGGACCTTGTCCTACGGATCTTGCTAGTTAGGGCAAGAGAGGGTGTCGATTTTAGGGCCCTCTGTGGCTCCTGCAACCGTGCTCCCGAATGGGTTGGAGATTCGAGGGTCCGAGGGTTTTGGACTTTGTGGTTTAGGGTTTAGGGTTTGGGGTTTAGGGTTTAGGTTTTTAGGGTTTGGGGTTTAGGGTTTAGGGTTGAGGGTTTAGGGACATGTTGGAGGAATTAGGGTTTCAGGTTGAGGTGTTCCATGCCTGTCGAAGATTCACACTTCGGGCATGAGGGCTTGGGGTTTAGGGTTTAGGGTTTAGGGTTTAGGGTTTAGGGTTTAGGCTTAAGAGTTGTGAGCCTGGGCAGAGGATTGAGCATTTGAGGTTCATGGTCCAGGCAGCAACCGTACTTGGCTGAGAGTTGCCTCTGCCATAGCTACCCTTCAAGATCAAAGTATATAATTAGAGCAGCTACCGTACCAGGGCGCCAGAAACCTTCTTCTTTCGAGGTCGTACCCTACGAATCAATACAGAGCCCTGATACGAAGCAGGGTTTGGGTTCCCTCGGTTGGACCCTAAACCCTAAACCCTAAACCCTTAGGCCACGCAGCCAGGTGCCCATGTTCTTGGCATTCACACTGCGATATCCGCTCGCCTGGGGAGGTAATGCTCGGAGCCGAGAATGTTGCAGAACTATATTACATGAACAACATCACACTCTATTATCGTATCTTATCCCGTATTATACCGTATTATGTTAAACATTGTATGTATTATAACTAATAATTCTATGAGGACGTGTCTTGTGCTTTAGGCTTGCAGGTTTGCCGGCCCGGGGCGGAACTACCCGGAGCTTTCTTCCATCGAGTGAATATAGGACGGGGGGCCTCTTGGGGTGCTGAGTTTAGAGTCTCTATCTATCTGTAACTACGTATACATATGTATATATATATATATATTCATAATAATATGTATAGAGTATGAGTTTAGCAAGCCTCCACAACAAAGCCCTGTGTCGCAAAGACCAAAGTCAAAGCATCAATCTTCCCAGGTATTAGAACCCATCTCAACGATCAATGTCGTAGCCAGCTCTCAAACTAGATGAAATCGTTATACTTTGAGTTCCAAGCCGAGTGCTAGGGTTCCGGGTTTTAGGGCTTTAGGCATTTAGTTCAAGTGGGTCGCTTTTATAACGTCTTCCACGCTCTTTGACTAAGGTTACCGGGCAGGCAAGTTTAGTACAGGGCTTTGAATGGCGAGTAATGGAGAGGCCCTAGCATTGCCAATACTATTTTGGGGGATCCGTACTTTGGGCGGGTGCCGTACGATAACTGAAGTATAATATGCCCTAGAACCCTGTTCTGATTATTAAGGCCCCCGTATTAAACCCTAAGCTACATCCTCAGTCCTTTCGCCGAGCCGTCATTGCCTCATCCTCAACCCCCCGAGCCTTAAGTTTAGGCTTTAGGAGGTCAATTTCCCTGAGAGCCCCAGAAACCTCTTGTCTGGCACCCTGAAGCCACAACAGGATGTTTGGGTTGCAGGTTTAGGGTTTAGGGTTTACCTATGGTCTCCATTGTAGTTCCTTTTCGGTATACCTTATAAAATCCTGAATATAAAATAGGTTGAACAAAAAAGGAACTACAATGGAGACTATAGGTAGGGTTTAGGGATCTCGAGCTTGAGTGCTTGTGGGTTTAGGGTTTAGGTTTTGCTTCTTTTTGCTCATGACCACAGGACGAAGCCGCAACTCCATGACCTCCTGTCCTTTGGCGTAGGGCGTAGGCTGTGGACCCTGCAGAATTGGCGGCTGTTTATCTTTTGGCTCCAGTCCAAGAGTCATATACGAAGAAAATCAGTAATATAGGGTCGGGAGATGTACCAGTAGTATCCCCTTGTAGTCCCTATATAGCCATATTTCAGTATACCCCCAAAACCCTACACTAGCTATAAAGGGCCCGATAATATACAACCCTGAAAGCCTCTTCCCTGAATCTTGCTGCCAAGATCCACATCGCCGGCCCGCTCCTGTACCAGATCCGATGCCCGATTTCCTTGGCCGGGGAGCCTGGCATCAGGATGTTGGAGCCTTCTCCGACACCCTGAAACCCTAAAACTCTAATCCGTGAGCCCGAAAACCCTACACCTAAACTCGAAGGAAGCCCCAGAAAATGCCGCAAACACCGAGCGGTACAGCCCCAAATCTTGCCTAGTAGACTGTTCAGTGAGCCGTGGTGAGCACCCAGCAGCCACCCAGTTAACTGTTAATGAGACGCGCAGCTAACTTTTCCGTAGCCACCGACGTCATTGTTCAGTAGTAGCCCCATCCAGCGACCTTTGCACTATTCAGTATTTCAGAAAGAGGGCTCAATGTTCTGGATTTTGGATGCTACATCCGGAAGCGGCTTGATAACCAGTCCCCCTGTCCCGAAGTATGCGTTGGGACAAAACCCTAAACCCTAAACTCTAAACCCTAAACCTAAACCCTAAAGCTAGTTTCTCGCGAGGTCCTCCTTGCGCCAGACAACTTTCACATGCCGAACTGCACGCACGAGGCTAGCTGGGGCAGGGAGGTTTGGGGCCGGGCGCAAGATTCAAGATCCAAAGTCGGAGCTTGGGGGTGCTCGTTTGGGGAGTGGAATTATACCTATAGTCTCCATTGTAGTTCCTTTTTTTGGCTTAACCAATTTTATGTTAAGGATCCTAAAAGGTAACCCCCAAAAGGAACTACAATGGAGACTACAGATAGGTTCGTTAGGGTTTGGGGTTTAGGGTTTGGGGATAGGAATTATAGGTTTTGGGGATGGTAGATCTAGACGGATCGTGAGGACCGCGATTTCTTGCACACGTTGCTACAGATGGCGAGCCTGGGAAATCCTAACATGGGTTTAGGGTTTAGGGTTTAGGGTTTTGGCGTTCTTCTGGTTGGCTCTTAGGACTTTAACCGTTGGGTTTCTATACGAACTACGATAAAAGTAGGCTAAACCCTAAAAATCTAAAGCCCTAAACACTAAAGCCCTAAACCCCGAAATCCCTAAACCCTAAACCCTGAAACCCATAAGCCCTAAACCCCTTAGCCCGAACCCCTAAGCCCTAAACCTTATAAACCCTGAAGCCTAAAACAGGTTCAGGAAACTCTTCTCTGATGTTCTCTCTTAGCAAAGAGGTTGCCCCGGTGTTGGGGAAAATCACCTCTTCCGCAAGTGGCAGAAGCCACATTGCCTATGGATTTTTGGCCATGCCAGCACTACGGTGTATATTGCTGTTCAGTTCTCACTGCCAGCTGCCATTGGCATAGCTACATGCTGTTAAATTCTGCACTGCCGGTGGTCGTGCGAGTCTGACTTGAACACTGATTGAGCTTCCACTGGTATGTGTAAGAGAGACCAGTTTCGTTCCTATCAGTTTGCCGCTATGTACTACAAGCATTAGCACGATTGCTTGGGAGAAGGTGTGCGCTCGATGTTTAACAGATTCACCCCTAGCAACGAGTCACCTACGACGATGAGGATACAGCTCTCAATGGCTGCTTCGGTCTCCCAATCGTTGGCGATCCCAGCTGGGCACTGAGTTTCGTAAGATTTGGTTTAGGGTTTGAGGGTTCAGGCTTCAGGGTTAGGAGTTTTCGGGAATAGCTTCTTCGTGTTGGGTCCGATGCTCTTGCGGTGCACGCGCGGCTTGTGTCCAATCTTCCTTGTGGATGGAGCAGAAGGGCTTTACTTCCTTGTCTCGCAAGTGACCAGGCAGTGCATCAAAACAACTGTTGGGCTGAAAATAATGTCGTGGCCTTAATAATTAACATAGGGTTTTCGGCTCCTTTATAGCAAATTTGTGATAAGGAACCTAAGGAATACTATATGCTTCTACATTAGGCAATGCAGGCTTTAAGCCCAAAACATTAAACCCACAGCGCCAACACACGTTTGACTCTAAGCCCGAATCCCTTATCCGAGGGAGTGCCGAGTGCCCAATCATGGCCCTAAACCCTAAACCCTAGACCCTAAACCCTAAAATCGATCTCAGTGCATTTGGCATAGTAACCCCGGGATCAAATCGAAAATCCCCCAACTTTGAGATGCAGTAAGGCCCAAGAAGCACTTTGATGTAGGGCCAAAATAATTACCAATACTATTTTGGGGCTCCTTATGATAATTATACTATAATAGACCCCCGAAAACCCTATTCTAACTATTGAGGCCCCTATAGTAGAGCTTTTTATGGGCCCTTGGGAGGTTTAGGGTTTTGCCAAAGCTTGGAATCGATGTCTATGCCGAAAGGTTGAGTCCTCTGAACCGTCGCTCACATGCCGAAGTCCAGAGCCACGAACTGCTATGTTGCTAGCACTATGTGTCTCTTGCACTCGCCGCTGTTTGCTTTTCTTGCTGGATATCCCTGAATCAGTTTTGGCTCCTACCTAAACCCTAAATCCTAAACCCTACACCCTAAACGTTCGAAGCTGCAAGCCGGAAGCTGAATTCGCTTAGATCCGAATCCGGCGCTGCCACTTTGCGACCCTCTGCACGAGATCCTCCTGACATGGGAGTTGCATTGCCGCCACGCTTTGCAGCAAAGTGTTTAGGATGATTACTCGGAAGCCTATCTATAGGGACTATAGGGGGGTTCATCCATGTTTTTCGGACGCAATCCTCGCACTCAAGCCTTGGTGTTGCTACGATTGTTGCAACCATTGCTGGTAGCTCGATCTGCTTTTATGTTTTTGTGTACAGTAAAGCACTGTCGCCGAAACTGCTCATACGGTTTGGCAGAAGAGCCGTGGTTGTTTCCCTAAGCGGTATGATTATGATGCTAACTCTCACCCCATCCAGCCCCCGCGCAGGAAGTGGCATCCCCAAATCCAGACTCCGATTTTTGGAGGTCTGAGCAATCCGCAATAGAATCCCCTCACAGTCCTCATAGAAGTATGCTGAACTGCAATATGCTCCCAAACTCTGTTCTTGCAGACAAGGTGGAAGGTTCCGCAGCATTCCATGAGTGCAAGGCCTACCAGCGCTTCCGTACCCTGAAACGCTATGTCCAAAGCCCCAAAATCCCGAATCCCAAACCCTAAAGCCCACCTAAACCCCCAAAGTAGGTCCCTAAACCCTAAACCCTAAACCCTAAACCCGAAACCCTAAACCCTAAACCCAACGACAGGCTTTTGTTCTACATACTCTTGAGGTCCAGGTCAACCCCAAGCCATGAAGCTTGCTTCAACCTTTACATGGGTAGTGGGGTGCCATTTAGGTTTAGGGTTTAGGGTTTAGGGTTTAGGGCGCGTTTTATAAGGCTGGAGTACTATTGACCCGTATTCAGAGAACTACCCACATCCGGAAGACCTTTCACTCTAAGCGCCCAAGATCAGCAGACCCGCGCCTGATAAGAGAAGCTTTGAATCGAAGCCCCAAGGTCTTGGGAATCAGGTTTTTTGGGTTTAGGAGTTTAGGGTTTAGGGTTTAGGCTTAACGTTTATGGGGTTCGAGTTCAGTGTTAGGGGGTATAGGGCTTTGGGTTTAGGATGGTTTAGGGTCTTTGTTTGGGTTTGGAGGTTCGTATTTCTTCGGGCTTGGGGGTTAGGGTTTAACAGGGTTTGGGGTTTTAGGGCTTTGAGAGTGCATTCAGGGTCCTGGTTTTGGGCGATGCCCCCAGTTATAGGGCTGTCCGGGGTTTGAGCTGCTTGGATCTTTACGGGGGCCTGGCTTCACGTTTAGGAAGGCCTCTAGGGGTTAGTGTAATGTTTCTATGGTTTATAGGGCTCTGAGTCTGCTTTCAGCATATGCACTGTCGCACACTACTGCATATGTCTATACGTATGTGTGTATGTATGTATGTATGTATGTATGTATGTATGTATGTATGTATGTATGTATGTATGTGTATATATATATGTATATATATATATGTATTTACATATTTATATATAGGTATATATATATACATATTATATATATATATATATATATTCGCAATACTCACAGTGAAGAGGAAGCATAATATTAAGGTTGGGGTTTACAGAGGAGGTCGAAGGGTCGGGGCCGTGAATCCTCAGCCAGGCCCTGGTGGGCGCAAGCCGCTCAGGAGGGAGATGGCGATGACGGGGAGCGCCGATTCGGGGTTTGTTTTAGGGTTCCGGTTTAAGGTTCAGGGTTGCGGTTTAGGGTTTAGGGTTGAAAGCTCAGGGTTCCGGTTTCGGTTTAGGGTTTAAGGTTTAGGGTTCCGGTCTTGGTTTAGGGTTTAAGGTTTAGGATTCCGGTTCCGGAGTCACGGGAGTTTGTTTTCCGTGCAGCGCTGCTGGCTCTGCTGTTTCTTTTTCCAGGTGAAGGTGCTGATGAGGTGTCTAGCAGAGCATCCCCGACTGTCTTCTTAGGGTGCTTTACACGGAATGCTTCCTGCCTATAGTCTCCATTGTAGTTCTTTTTTGGGGATACCTTGTAAAATCCTAAATATATAATTGGTTAAACCAGAAAAAGGAACTACAATGGAGACTATAGGAAAGTGCTACAGGATGTTACATGTAGGAGGCAGTTCGAGCCGGCAGAAGTCAGCTTCGTGCCCTTTCTTCTGATGGCCCCACATAAGATGTATCAGAGCTGCAGAAACCGGTGCTTTGTCTACAAGGGCTTTAGGTTTTAGGGTTTTAATGGGGCTTCCGGCAGAGCTCTATGACGATTTAGGGTTTAGGGTTTACGGCTGGACGGTCCATGTACCCGTAAACAGAGGTCACACACGTCTACGTTCAGGCCCTGGTTTAACGCGGTTCCCAGGCGCTAGCTTGATTGGGTCCCAGGTGCATACTGGGGCATAACCCTAAACCCTAAATCTGAACCCTTAAGGTTTTGGGGTTTGTGTATAGCTCAAGCGAAACCGGAAGAAAACCTCTGATCCACAATCCCATGACCCAGCCCTAAACCCTAAACTCTACTCTCGAAAATCACGGGCTGGTGAGGACTCTGGCTTCGGCATGTGGGCTCTTCAGGCCAGTCATGTTTTAGATTAAGGTGTATATGGCTTGGGATTTAGGGGTCAGGATTTCGGGTTTAGAGCTTCAGGTTTCGGGTTTCGGGCAGCATAGGGTCCAGGATTCAGGGTTTCGGATGTAGTGTAGTTTCTGCCGTTTTTTGAGCAGCTCTTTGGGGACCTCTTGATTTAGGTCTGTGTCTGTCTGTGGGGGGGCGGGGGGTTGTTGTAAGGTCTTGAAAAGGTTTCGGTAATATAGTGGCCGTAATAATTACCTTTACTACTTTGGGGGTTCCTTGTTGTGGTTATGGTATACCGGGCCCCAAAACCCTGTTCTAACTATTAAGGCCTCTGTCTCAGGTGGTTATGTGTGGTGTTTTGCTGATTTACGGATCTACGGCGTAGGGATTTGGACTTCAGGGTTTTGGCGCGAGGATTTGGAGTGCAGAAGGTGTACTGCGCTAGGGCTTTGGGATTTCAGGTGGAAGGCTTGGCATGGTATAGTTTAGGGGTTTAGGGTTTTTAGCCCTAAACCCTAAACCCTAAACCCTAAGCCCTAAGCCCTATAGAAGCCTTTAGACAGAACATGTAGTTTAAGGGGCCCTCTAAAGAACGGCCCTGCGCAGCTACAGTTTCAAGGACTTCAAGTTGTTCCATGTCACACTTGGTCTCTATCCGTAGGCCCCATAGGAGTTCCTTTTTGGGGTTTAGGGTTTAGGGTTTAGGGTTTAGGGTTTAGGGTTTAGGGTTTAGAGTTCTATATATGAGCCCCAAAAAGGAACTACTTTAGGACCTTTGGGTATCCTGATACAAGCTGAGCTCCAGCACTATACGGTACTGCTATACTCCAGACGGCTAGCCCGTACGCTCAACCCCAACCGCCAAACCCTCAACTCCTAAACCCTACACCCTCAACTCCCAAACCCTAAAGCCTAAACCCTCAACCCTACACTCCTAGAAACCTAGAAGCGCATTGGTCCAAAGCCCAAACCCGGAACCCTCAGCCCTGAACCAGGAAGCCACACTCCTGAAGTCCCTAAACCCGAGACCCAGTCTAGACACTAAACCCTAATCTCTGAACCCTTAACCCTAGACCCAAAAGCCCTACAGCCCTAAGCCCTTAACCTACGCTCTGACAGATACGGCCATGATGGAGTTGTACCCAAACCCTAAACCCAAACCCTAAACCCCAAACCCCTAAACCCCTAAACCCAAACCCTAAACCCTAAAGCCCTAAAGCCTAAAGCCCTAAGCCCTTAACCTACCCTGTGACAGATACGGCAATGATGGAGTTGTACCCAAACCCTAAACCCAAAAGCCATAAAGCCTAAAGCCCTAAGCCCTTAACCTACCCTGTGACAGATACGGCCATGATGGAGTTGTACCCAAACCCTAAACCCAAAGCCCTAAACCCCTGAACCCCTGAACCCAAACCCTAAACCCTAAACCCAAACCCTAAAGCCCAAACCCCTCAACCCCTAAACCCACACCCTAAACCCTAAAGCCCTCAGTTAGTACTACATGACCCTGTTCTTCGACAACCAGTTTCACCTGTGTAGGTCCTTCCGGACTGGTGCTTCAGTGAAGTGGCCATTACACGTTAAAAAACAAGCGCTAAGCCCTAAACCCTAAACCCTAAACCCTAAACCCTAAACCTCTAAACCCCCAAAACCCCTAAACCCTAAATCCCAAACCCCTAAACCCCTAAACTCTGAACCCCTACACCCTAGGCCTTGAAGTCTAAAATCCTCGCCTTCTCGGCAGTCGGGCGATGAGTTCCTCTGGTCTCTAACCATCCAGGCTCCATCGGCAGCGGTTTAGGGTTTAGGGTTTAGGGTTTAGGGTTTAGGGTTTAGGTTTTAGGGTTTAGGGTTTAGGGTTTAGGGTTTAGGGTTTGGTGTCTTTGCAGGGGTTGTCTACGGGCTTCATCCGGGTTTCAGAAGCTTCTTGTAGCCAGGGACCCGGACACCCTAAACCCTAATGTAGGGGCATTTGTAAATGGAGTTGCGTTTGGGGGTATGTTATTTTCTATTATTATAAATTAAGGAAACACCAAAATAATGTGGGTAATTATTGAGGCCCTTATATTAAACCTTAACATTAGGGTTTTCTGGGGGTCTTATCCTGATGCGAGAAGTCACGTTTTCGAGCTACTCGGGCTTTCTGCAAGGGTTTAGCCATGCAGGGTTCAGGAATTCAGGCCAAAACCCTAAACCCCAAAACCCTAAACCCTAAACCCTTAACCCCTACACCCCAAAACCATAAACCCTAAACCCTAAACCCTAAACCCTAACCGCCTAAACCCTAAACTTTTCGGATCTAGAGTCTAGATCTTCGGGTTCTCCCGCTATAAATTAGGCACCCGAATTCCCTAAACCCTAAACCCCCACCGTACGGGCCTAAATAGTGTGGGGTTTAGGGTTTAGGGTTTAGGGGTCTAGGGGTTTTGGGGTTTAGGGATAATTACCAAGACTATTTTGGGGGCTCCTTGTTATAAATTTGGTACAATGGGCCCCGAAACCCTATTCTAACAATTAGGGCCCCTACACCCTAAACCCTTATATAGTAACCCTTATAGTAACCCGTTAAGAAACCCTTTAAAAGGAACACCCAGAAAACCTTATTCTAAGCACTAAGGCCCCTACATTACACCCCTAAAGCCTCAACGCAAGGATATACAACCCCGGCACTTCAAGGAACCTTGGTCCTGCTTGGCAGCGGCCTGCTGTGCCGAAACCCTAAACCCTAAACCCTAAACCCCACCGGCCCCGCCTTTGGATTCGTTCGGCGATGATGATGGCGTTTCTTTGCCTGCAGCGGCCGGTGCTTCCACTGAGCCTCCGGAACCAAGCTTTGAGTATGTGTACCGTTGTCGAGCCCGCTGCCAAGATTGTAATCAAGCTTTCTGCGGAAAAAGCAGCAGGACATACGACAGAGCTAAGTACCATCCTGTGCACAGATGCAGGTATTGCTGGCAGCTTTTCAACATGTAGCTTTTCGGTAGCTCTGCATTCATGCTAGGGTTTAAGGTTTAGAGTTTAGGGTTTAGGGGTTATGGATAGGGTCTAGGGTTTGGGTTTAGGGTTTAGAGCAGGGTTCAGCTTTTAGGGTTTTTTTGGTGGTTTAGGGTTTAGGGCTTTTAGGGTTTGGGGTATAGGGCCAGCTAAAACCTACACCCTACACCCTAAGCTCTAAGCCCCTACCCCGATGTTTCACTAGTCTCACATGATGTGTACCTGTAGAGGTAGGCAGTGGAGCCATCACATAAAAAAGCGTCTACCCATAGGCTCCACTGTAGTTCCTTTTTGGGAGTACCTTACAGGACTCTAAATATGACTATGAACCAACCACTCCACTGTAGTTCCTCTCTGGAGATACCCTATAAAATCCTTAGTACATCATTGGTTAAACCAAAGAAAGCATCAACAATGGAGACTATAGCTAAGCCTCTAAGCCCTATAAACCCCAAACCTGCGCCCTAACCCCAACTTCCGATTACTTGTTACTACTCTTGTCTTATGATCATACCCTTATTTGCATTGTTCCTCTAAACCCTAAACCCTAAACCGTCCAGTGTTCATACTGGTACTACACTGACACCCTAATCCCAACTACTGAAGCCTTCCAGTTTAAAGTTCAGGTTTAAAGTTCAGGGTTTAGGGGTTTCGGGTTCAGGGTTTAGGTTTTAGGGTTGAGGGTTTAGGCTTTAGGGTTTAGGGTTTAGGGTTTAGGGTTTAGGGTTCAGGGTCCCAGACGAAGGTCGCGGTCTGGTTTCAGGGATCTGTGGGGGAGCAGAGGCCTGAGAAGCGGTTTAGGGTTTAGGGCCAAGGCGGGTGTAGGGGCAAGACACCCCAAAGCCTTAACCGGTTTAGGGTTTCAGGTGCTTAGTTTGTTTAGGTTTCTAGAAAAATCTGAAATGTAGGGTGTTTACGGCTTGAGGACATTAGCTTCGGAGGTAGGGGTTTATAGTTTAGATACTCCTCAATGTGACAGGGTTCCAGGGTTGAACATCCTTCACCCGCCATTGCCTGCATTCGGCACAGGTCCCTTTCAACACGCCTACGCCGCGAAGCAGCAACGTGCGCCCGCTGGTATGAGCATGTAACTCTCAGCTACACTGATTTTCTCAATAACAAGTGACTCTCATCTACATTGATTTTTTTCAATAACATAGTACTGGGGATATCAATACTAATAGTAATCATAAGAACAACATGATCATAATCACAATTGAAGTAATGAAGACAATAGAGATACTAATAATGATACTAGTAATGATAAAACACCAATATATGCATATATCTATATATAGTCAACATCATAAACACAATCATCATCATAAGCATAGTAATAGCCATGATATTAGTAGGGCAATCGCCCTGCGCTTTTGCACTTCAGCCTGTCGCCACCTGGCCTGGTGGGGAATACCCCCCAGGTAGGATACAGGCGTCAGCACAGACATTTGAGCTTGGGGTTTGAGTAAACCCTTAACCCTTAACCTTAAACCCTAAACCCTAAACCCTAAACCCTAAACCCTTAACCTTAAACCCTAAACCCTAAACCCTAAACCCTTAACCTTAAACCCTACTAAGCAGCCCGAACTCCCCAAACCGACAGTTTCATAGGCCGACCTATCCAGAAGCCAAGCCCTAGATCCGTCCACAACGGTTTACGTAGGGTTTAGGATTTGGGGTTTAGGGTTTAGGGTTTAGGGTTTAGGATTTTACCCGAATCTCCAGTACACCAAACACCGGAAGGGTTTCATGTTCCCACTTCCGGCATGCAGTTTCGGATCCAGTGGTTAGGGGCATCTAGTCTAGGAGTCTAGGATTTATATTGTGCCTGTTTGGGTCAGAGCTTCAGGCTTTGGGGTTTCATTGCTTCAGGTTACAGATGAAGGGTTGGAGAATCCTGGCCCTTGGTCCTTCAAACGACAACAGAAGAGTCACCTGAACCAACACCCGACACTCCCGAAACCCTAAACCCTAAACTCTAACTCACAGCTATACCTATAGTCTCCATTGTAGTTCCTTTTTTGGTTTAACCAGTTATACATTAAGGATTTTATAAGGTATCCCCCAAAAAGAACTACAATGGAGACTCTAGGTAAACCCTAAACTCTAACTCACAGCTATAAGGCGCAAATCCGAAGCTGAGCCCCAGCCCCCAAGCGCTTCCTGCAGCCGCATCCCCGGCTCCTTACAGGTCTTCCGCGTGCGTGTGATGGATGCAAACAAGGCAGGCCCAGAAGGGTTAATACCGAAGTGAGCACCAAGATGCCAGCCAACCAAGCCGGGGAATTGAGATATCATGTGGATGATCTGTATGTGTATATATACATATATATATATATAGAGATATATATATATATATATATATAGATAGAGAGAGAGAGAGAGAGAAAGAGAGAGAGAGAGAGAGAAAAACAAAAAGGCCTGCCATGGGGCCTGGGTTTTTGAGTATTGTGTGTTTCGTGTTATATCGAATTATTCCATGTGCTCATGCAGTATTTGTGTGTGCTATTGCAGCATTACACTATGTATGTATATGCACGTATATACGCATGAATGCGCCAGCATGCGTATTGTTACGTTTACACATAGAGTCCTCCATCTACGCATAAGCCCGTACACGTGCTGTTTATGTGTTTGCACTTCCATGGTACGCTCCACTACGACAAATATATAGTACACAGCACAAGTGCAGCCACATTTAAACAAAACGAAAGGTTTTGTCGAAGTAATTACTACATTTGTTGTTCCAGACTATTCTCCAACTTTAAACCCGGTAATCTCGGGTGCAGAGCCGACTTGCCGTCTTCTGATTCCCGTCTGTCTTGACTTGGTGCAGTTCTGCGTGTGCGTGTGTGTGTGTGCGTGTTGTTATTCCGTTTAGACTTTACTGTAGACTTGTTTAGGAGGGGCCTCACAACAATGCGCAGCCACAAGGAAACTCGCAAGACTGTATTCCCGCACAAAGTGGGGAACACATATACACAACTTTTATGGTGCCGTAGCAATGCACACGCATGTGCATTTCTTCGCTTACTCGTACATGCATACATGAACGCACCAGCCTGCACGTGTATGTATACTGTCTACTGTTTTTAAATATTGGCATTACCATGGTACGTTCTACTACCAGAATACAAAGCACACAGCGCGTACGCCGTCACTTGTAAGCATGATGAAGAATACATTACAGTAATTACTTGAATATGGCTCCATCTTGTTCTATAACTTCAACACCTGGTATTCTCGGGTGCAGAGACGACTTGTCGTGTTCCAATACCCTTGTGCCTTGACTGTGTGAAGCTCCTGAGTAATCAGCTTAGACTGTATGTAGATAGTTCCGTATGACTTGTTTATGAAAGGCCTCACTTGTCGCAATCAAATTAGCGAACACATATACACATGTGCTTTGTATGGTGCTGCAACATATACTGTATCAGGGTTTGTATGTTGTACTAGTCTGTGTGCAAACAGATCAGCAGGTCAGTGACATCATCCATGCTTGTAGAAGTACCTGTACGCATACATGGATACATGGACAGACAGATACGTAGATGCTTTATCTACATGCATGCCTTTCTTGTGTATGTAGGTGTCATGTAAGCAAACCACCAAGCATACATTGGAGTATCTCAGCTCACAACTATGACATGGTGCGGCGGTACATGACATAGTCTACACAACCGGCACAGGTTCACGCTTTAATTTAGAAATGTCAAGAGAAGGCTTCCGCGAGTCCTTATGGCCCAGGCCCTCCTTCCTTGACTGTCCTTAATGTACAATCCCCACACATCCCGATGGCTTACATGGTGCCCGGACCCTTGAACAAATCGCAAAGGCAATGTTTCTATAAGAAGCTCACGTCCGCTAAGCAACAACATAGCATGTGTTTGCCGTTTCAAAGAGGGAAGGGTGTTGTGGGTCAAAAAAATTACGAACCGGAAATACGAGAGATATTTTAGAGCATCAGAACTCCAGGTCGTATGCTACATACACTCGCCATGTTCTGAACAACAACAACAACGACGACGACAACGGCCACGAAAATAACAGCAGCAACACCGACATCAAAACAAATAGCAGCACGATCACATCATCACCAACATCAACAACAACAGCAGCCACAACACTACTAATAATGATAGCAGTAGTAATATTACGAATAATAACAACAACAGCATCAACAACAACTAAAACAACAGCAGCAACAGCAGCAGCAACATCAGCACCAGCAGCAGCAACAGCAACAGCAACAACAACAACAAGGAACGAACGAAAACAGCCTGGTGCCCCGTGTGTTGTTCTGGGGGGGGTGCTGTTCTGGGGGCAGGGGGTGTTGTTCTGGGGGACTGTTGTTTTTTTTCTTGTTTTTTTTGGGGGGGGGGGGCAGGGGCTTGTGGAGGGGCGGGGGGAGTGTTGTTTTGCTCTTCTTCTCGTTGTTGTTTTGGTGATTTTGCCAGGATTGTGTGGTTTCCAGGGCGGAAAGCCGCTCGCTTCGACGGATCTCCCTAAATCCTGCAAGAGGAACCCTGAAACCCCAACGGCAGAAGCCCGGGCCCCCCCCGGCCCCCCCCGCACCGATGGCTTGGGTCCTTGAGCAGTGTCGGCTTGGTACATACCAACCCATACTATGGGTTTGGGCTTTGGCATCCCGCAGCTCACCCGACCACGAGACTTGCATAACTGCTGGGGACTCATGACTAAGAGTGACAATAGACTGCATCGACCAACAAACATCACCACCACCAACTCCAACCACAACCATTGCCACAACATCATAATCATCATCCTTAGCGGCGTCAAAAAAGCAAAGTAATCGTCTTGCTGCGGCGTTCGTACTCTACTTACATGTTGAGTCGTGGCCACGCTGAATAGCACAGTCGCAGTCATGAAGGATAACCCCTCCATCCCCACTAGGCATCTCCTATTGGTCGCAATCCGTGATGGTCGTAATCGCTCATCGTCTAAAGACTGGGGTACTTGTCGCACGCAACATATCCAGCACTTTCAAGCACATGTCTCAAGCGCCTGGAACAGACAGGACACGTCACAGCTGTCGTCATATCCGGCAGAGTGATAGCAGTGATAACGGCAACCAGCAGACCTCGCTCAAACTGCTGCTGCTGTGTGTGCTGTTTCTGGCGATGACACGTTGCTGTTGCTGTAGCTGCTGCTCCTGTTGACGCTGCAGCTGTCGATGTCGTCGTCGCTGTCGTTGTCGTTGTCGCCGTCGTCATTGCTGTAGTAGTAGTAGTAGTAGTTGTTGTTGTTGTTGTTGTTGTTGTTGTTGTTGTTGTGGTTGTTGGTTGTTGGTTGTTGGTTGTTGTTGTTGTTGTTGCTGCTGCTGCTGCTGTTGCTTTTGTTGTTGTTGTTGTTGTTGTTGTTGTTGTTGTTGTTGTTGTTGTGGTTGTTGTTGTTGGTTTCGTCGTTGAAGTTGATGCTGCCAGAACATAAAACCCTCAAAATGGTACCAATCTGAGACCCGACACGACGTGTTTTAGCAGAGGGCACAGGATAAAGCTGTCGAGCCCCAGTTCTTCTTCCTCAGCAATACAACGATTCAGGCTTAGGGTTTAGGGGTTCATGTCCTTTGTTTTCGAATTACACGCCTCTGTCTGGCCCCATACATCCATCAACCGTATTCAGATTTAACAAAATGCTTAACGCAGCTGATGTGATGTAGGTGGCCATCGATGGCAATCTCTGGCTTCCGGGACAAGAGGCCTTTAATAACTTTTATGGGGTCAGGGCTGATTGGCTTAAGGTGCGGATTTGGAGATGCGCGTAACGAAACTACCCTAAACCCTAAACCTGAAACGTGTCTTGACAGCCCGTCTCCTACGATCCCACGATCATGCAGTTCTCAGTACGCGTAGACCCGCAGACCTAACACAGGCCCACGAAGAGCAGGAGGAGATATACAGAGTGAGACGACAGAAGGATAACAATCACAGACAAACGCCAATCGTATGAGACTCTGCAGGACCGTAGAGCAAGTGTTTTTGGAAAAGAGGTCGATATGACAAGCACATTAGTTTCAGAACGGCCAGCTCTTTCTGCTTAAGACTCGGAGTCTGCAAATCATGCTTGCTTTGTGGTTCGAAGGTTTTCAATGTCAATAGTACCTACTCTGGGATATTTGGAGCGTTAGGGTTTGACGTCAGTAGCAGAACCACCAGAGAACATAGCTAACCTGTCTCCGGGGTCTTTTTCTGCTTCTCAGAGCCCCTGTCTATGTTGAGTTTTCAGACAAGAAGTCTGAAGCATCACGCACCATGACGGTGGCCCTAAGCCCGAAACCCAAAGCTCTGGCCTTTGTTGCGAAACCCTTCTTGCGGCAGCAGCCCTAAAACCTGTGAGCCGTGACTCTAAACACAAGGCAATGACCCTAAACCCCAAACCCCAAACCCTAAACCCTAAACCCTAAACCCATACCTCCCACAAGGGTCCATGTACTGGAGCGTATACCTGAGCCCCACGGAGGTCTTTCTGTATCTGTAGTGACGGTAGGCTACTTGTAAGATCATGGGGCTTAGTAAGTAAGGTTATACGTCCCCTAATTGGGGTTATAAGTATAGTTACCTTAATTATAACCCTACGTACTAAGTCCCATGATCCTTTAAGTAAGGACTAGACTTCATGGCTACATGGAAACCGTTACGACTTCGAAGATTTTTCCTCAAAGAACCCTAAACCCTAAACCAACCGCCCAGGGACCCCAGGCCATCGGCAATCCTGGCAGGTGAAGCACCAACAATTGAGAACCGGAACCTCAAATCTTGAAGCTAGGGTTTAGGGTTTTGCTACAGCGGTTTGGAGTTGGAGATCATTTTAGGGTGGTTCAACACTACACCCGAGGGTTTAGAGTGTGGGGTAGACCCGAAGCCGTAAGCAACCCCCAGCCAGACAGCCTTTAGGGTTTAGGGTTTCGGGCTACAGATCCGAATCCCCGAACACCACAAACCTGAGCCCAGCAACCTTTCAGCCCAAGCCGAAACCCTGAAACCCGAATCTGCGACGTGAACATATCCAACGAAAGCACTTTAATATGGAAGCCTAAGTAATTTCTATTGCTATTCCTTATTGGGTTCCTTGTTACATCATATTCGGATATACCCCGAAACAGTATTCTGTTTATTAAGGCTCCTCCAGTAAACCCTTACAGTACCCTTGCATTGTAGGCCTTATAGAGCAGGAACCCTACCCTAAACCCTAGACCCTAAACCCTAAAACCCTAATCCGAGCCCCGAACCCTAAACCATACAATTCTAAATCCTAAAACCGTAAATCCTAAACCCTAAGTTCTAAACCCTAAAACCCCAAAGCCCTAAAACCCTAAAGCCCTAAAACCGAAAAGCCCTAAAGCCCTAAACCCTAAACCCTAAACCGTCCCCTGCATTACCTGCAGCAGGTGCGGACCATTCCACGAGCGGGGGACCCGGCCAACGGACTTCGGTAAGCCAGGAAGCTGCAAGATGAATGTAAAGTACGTCGACGGTTTAGGGTTTAGGGTTTAGGGTTTATAGGGTTTAGGGTTTAGGGTGTCTGCATTGTAGTTCCTTTTTTTGATTTAACCAGTATTATATTAAGGGTTTTATAAGGTAACCCCCAAAAGGACCTATAATGGAGACTATAGTCTCCATTGTAGTTCCTTTTTTTGGAATTTGCCAGTTTTTTATTGAGGAGTCTACAAGGTAACCCCCAAAAGGACCTACAATGGAGACTATAGGCAATATAGGGGCATAAGTAGTACCCTTTTGCCCTTTTTCTTTTAGGGTCCCCTTATTAAAAGGGGGTACCCTTACCATAAAGGAGCTACTCAGAAACCTAGTAATATAGGGGCCGAAATAGTTTAGGGTTTAGGGTTTAGCTTTCAGGGTTAAGGGTCTAGGGTTTAGGGTTTTAGGGTTTAGGTTTTAGGGTTTAGGGTTAGGGGCCTAAGCAATTACCTATACTATTTAAGGGGCGCCTTTGTGCTATTATAGTATAATATGCCCCAACACCCTATTCTAATTATTAAAGCCCCTGCATCGGAGGCCACACGACGGTTGATGATATAATGATATATATCCTGCAATACCCATAACAAGGAACATACCATAATTCCCACACCTTAGGGTCCTTAAGGTAATGCAGGATTTATATCAACAGTACTTTGGGGGGGTGGCTCCTTACTATAATCATAGTATAATATACCCCCCCAAAACCCTGTTATCATTATTAAGGAAGGCCCCTACACTCAAGGGTTTAGGGTTCATAGGTGTCGGGCCCAGGGGGGTTTAGGGTTTTCGTAATACTGTTCCTCAGGGCGAGTTCTGATATCTAGTTATGGTGCAGTACGCACCGAAGTGATTTTGATTATTGAGGCTCCTATATGCGGGTCTGAGGTTTAGCTCGTGGCATCGAGGGTGTAGGGTTTGGGGTTTAGGGTTCAAGATATAGTGCAGGGCCTTAGGGTTCTAGGGTTCAGGGTTTACATAGGGAGTTTAGGGTTTAGGGTCTGCAAGTATAGGTTGCGGGGTTTATATTAGCAATGCTGTGCTCCAGGGCTCCTCAGCACGCTTGTGACCAGAACCTAATTAAGCCTGATACACCCTTATACGTAGGACCCTTATATTAAGAGTTCCTTTGAGGAACGCGATTGCGAGGCCTCTTACGGAGGTTCTATTTTGGGTTGGTTCGGCTGCTACTCGTAGGGAACTAAGACAGGCTAAGACTGGCCGGGACCAGCCACAACCCAGCACCCCCAACCCCGAGAAAGCAAAACCTGCAAACCTGAACCCAAACCGGAGGCCGTACTGCAGTGATACTTTTGATGTTATAAATCTTGCCATACCCGTAGTGAAAATATACCACAAGTCCCATAGTTCAGGGTCCTTAAGGTAATGCAGGATGTATATCATCAACAGTCGGAGTTGTCTTTCACAGGTCCAAGATTTCAAGATCTGGTTCACGACGCCGGCGCCTTCCCAAGGGGGGCCACACAACTTTATCCAGGGTTGATGCTTCCTTCTGCTCTGCAGCTACCTGGACCCTAAAGAACCTACCTCTTTAGGGTTCCATACTATGAATTCTTTATATAAGTCCTCATAAGTTATTTGGGGCTGAGGTAGGCGTTCTTTTTTCTTCAAGCAAAGAGCCTGAACCCCTGACTAAACCCTAAACTCTAAGCCGTTGCTTACGTGGGTTTATTTGGAAGTATGCTTGCTGTGAGGGATTCCCACATTAACGCTTGAAGGAAGCCAACGCCCCCAGCCCCCAATTTAAACCTCCCTACAACCTACACACTTTAGCTTAAACCTCTGAGCCCTACCCTCAAACCGAAATTCAGAAATCCTAAGCTGCTTTGAGGTTTACGTACCTGAAACTCCCCCAAAGAGCGCAAAACCGTTCAGGTATGCCCTAAGCCCAGAATCCCTAAACCAAAAACAAACCCCAAAATCTAGAACCCTTAAGCCCTAAGCCCAAAATCAATAAACCAAAAAGAAACCCCTGAACCCTAAAACCTTACACCCTAAGCCCTAAAAGAAGCCCCTAAAACCTTAAACCCGAAGCCCTAAAAGCCCTAAACCCTGAACCCTAAGCCCAGAACCCTAACCCTAAGCCCTAAGCCCTACAAGCCCTACGAACCCGGCTTTGAAAGTGAGGATACGGGCCGGAGGCCGCAAGAGCCATGAGGATATTCCTAGGGTTTAGGGTTTTAGGGTTTAGGGTTTTTAGGTTTAGGGTTTCAGGGTTTTGGGGTTTCAGGGTTTTAGGATTTTAGGACTTTTGGTTTTTAGGTTTTAGGGTTTAGGGTTTTAGGGTTTTAGGGTTTTAGGGTTTAGGGTTTTAGGGTTTTAGGGTTTAGGGTTTGGGGTTTTAAGGTTTAGGGTTTGGGGTTTTCAGGTTGAGGGTTTAGGGGTTAGTAATATCGTTTTAAGGTGTAGGGCTTTAGGGTTTTAGGGTTTAGGGTTTAGGGTCTTAGGGTTTTTAGGGTTTAGGGTTTAGGAATTAGGGTCCCTGTTCGGGGGGTCCTGTGTATAAGGGTAGCGTGCTATATTGGGGACCCAGCGACCCGCAAGGATGTCAGCACTTTCGGGCTTTAGGGTTACTAGCAGGCATCTGGGCATTACCTCCATCTCCACGCGAGGTTCGTCGAGATCCCCCGCCGTTTCCAGGGGCCGGAGAGGAGACACTTCGCGACTTGGACGACGAAGAAGTCATGCGTGTGGCCCAGCTGGAGTCCGATAGCGAGGAGGAGAACAGGGTAGAGGGCCTACAAGCCACCGAGGGCGCCCTGCAGGTGTACGTGGCGCTCTTCTTCGTGTGTGCCACGCTCCCGGTCCACCGCCCCCACATCACTGTGGGGAAGGAAGCAAGACAAAGATTGGATCAGCCATGCAGCACTGTTGAACTCAGCCCTTTCGCTCCTTAATTACAAACTCTTTGCGGGCAGGTGCAAGCGACAGCCTGCCGCCGGAAGCCAGACAACCCTCGCACAGTCCGAGAAATTAAAGCAAGTGCCAGACAGCTCGCACACAGTCCGAAGAGTGTTTTTTCTTGATTCTATGGGTGCGTATGGGGTTTATAGGGCCAATGGTTACGGTTTGAGCTGAGGGAGGGTTTCTCATAAAGGTTCGATAGGAGTGCCCCTAAACTTTATAAACCCTAAACCCGAAATCTTAAACCTTAAACCCTAAACCCTAAACCCTAAACCCTAAACCTTAAACCCTAAATCCTAAACCCCTAAACCCTAAATCTAAGCCCTTGGGGCTAATTCGGAGGTTTCGGGCTCGAGGCTCTGAGGCTCAGCTGACTGGCGGCAGCGGGGACCTTTAGCTAACTTCGCCAGGTGACGGTTAAGGTTTAGGGTTTAGG
>CAJNDV010025058.1:1722-16944 GCA_905221635.1 Symbiodinium sp. CCMP2456 | reverse complement strand
TCCGAAATTAGGGGACCCAAATATAGCACCCTAAATAGTAGGATCCTTATTATAAGGACCTTAAAATAAGGTACCCCCTATTTTCGGAAACTCCCATGTAGACAGGTTCCTGCCACAATGATGACCGTCGCCATTCATTTTACCTTCAACTTGACATTGCCAGGGCCTCGGTGAAGGTGCTCGTCGGATTTTTGTTTTACCCTAGAAGCCCTAAACCTTGAACCCTAAAACCCAACACCCTAAACCCTAAACCCTAAACCCCAAACCCTAAACCCTAAACCCTAAACCCTAAACCCTAAACCCTAAATCCCAAACCCTAAACCCCTAAACCCCCAAAAACTCAAACCCTGCAAGCCCGAAGCCTTCATCCCCACAGCCCAGAAGGTGTGAAGTCGGCACGTTTAGGGTTTGGTGCATCAGGTACGAAGATGTAGGGTTCAGGGTTCAGGAAATAGGGTTCAGGGTTCAGGGTTTAGGGTTTAGGGTTTAGGGTTTAGGGTTTAGGGTTTAGGGTTTAGAGGGTGATCGTCTTCTACAAGAGTTGCTACAACGTTCTCTAAAGGGTCACAAAGGGTTGCCGTAGAGTATTTTGACGGTTCAGGGTTTTATGGGAGCTGGTTTTCAGGGATGTCGTGCCGCGGCCTATGTGGCTGCGTAGCTCGTCGGGATTGTGGTTACGAGCTTTGGGCTACGTAAACTGGGGTTGCAGGTTTGCGCTTCAGTGGGGTTTTGGGTGTAGGGTTACTTGCTTAGGCGACTCTTTCAGTCAGGAAACCTTCTCACGCAAGACAGGCTTCAGTGACATGGGCTTGCATCGACGGGCATGAGACTATCATACTACAATATTACCTGTCATGTCGGATTTAAACTCCTCCTACTGTAGAAGGCTTTGCCCCTGAGCCCAAAACACGAAAGCCTGATCATCGTTTCGGACCCTAAACCCTAAACCCTAAACTCCTAAAGCGTTTGCAAGAATCCTTCGAATCCAATTGCGTGCAATTGTCGACGACTTCGCTACACTAAGCCCTAAACCCTAAACCCTAAACCCTAAACCCTAATACCTAAACCCTAAACCCTAAACCCTAAACCCTACCCCTCAAGATCCGGCTCTTGAGGGTGCACGGCCGGCGGCCGGGAGGTGTATTATAGGGGCCTTAATGATTAGAATAGGGCTGGGGGGTATATATCATACTATATTGATTATAATGAGAAACCCCCCAAAACCCTATTCTGAGTATTTAGGCCTCTACATTCCCTAATCCCCAAACCCCAAATTTCCTAGAACCCCAAACCCGAAACCCTAAACCCTGAACCCCTAAACCCCAAATCCCCAAATCCCAAATCTGAGCGAACTCTACAAACCCGATGACGGCTTAGTCCTGCAAACCATCCCAAAGTGTCTCGCATGAGGCCCCGCGGTGAGGAGGGGAATACACCGCTGCGTGGATGCATTCGAAGCATTTCTTCCAGAGCTCCTTGCAGTCTTCGGGTTTAGGGTATGGGGTTTAGGGTTTACGATTTAGGGTTTAGCGGAGTTTAGGGTTTTGGATTTGGGGTTGCATTGAGGGTTTCAGAGGCTCCATCCAAAAACCCTTAATTGTCATGTGGAATAGGGGGGAACATTATTCTTATTTAAGCTATATAGTCCTTATTTCAGGGTGTTCTTAGTTTCTTGGTCTTTTGGCTAGTGAGGTTCATGTAGATGATTGAAGAGTCGGCAATATTATTCCTTAGGGTTATGTTGGGGTTCCGTCCAACAGAGCCCAAGCCCCAGTATAATCAGCCCTAAATCCTAAACCCTAAACCCCCATCAAGCTCCTGGCCTACGAGTTATTATTGATTTCAGTCGTAGAGGCGTTCCCAGTGAGGTGTGGTTTTGTCCAGAACGGACTTGAATCGTGGCCGCTACGTTTAGGCCGAGGCTTATGGTTTAAGGAGTAAGGTTACGGCTTACGGTTTCGGGTTTCATGTCTATGCTCTTGCATGCATGCATGCGTACCCAGAGGGACAGAGACAGACGGACCGACAGACAGGCAGGCAGACAGACAGTGGGATACGTACACAAAGTCAGTGACAACCTGATAATATACATACACGAAACGACGCGCTACATGTCCGCAATTTCCGGGTTAGTGTTCAAAAAGGTGTGGCGGCGTGGGAATGTTAATACCTGTTTACATGTGAGTGTGTGTGTATATATATATATGTACATATATATATATACACACAACTGCGCACACACACACACATGTGCACGCACGGCTGTATATAGGGTTATTCAGCAAGCAAGATCAAGAACGTGAGCATGTATATCAAGTTGTGTGTGTAGACATACCTTCCATCTAACATATCTTAGTGCGTACGTGCAAGCAAGTAGATAGATAGTCAGATGGATGGGCATATGCCGGCATGTTCCTGTCTTCAGACGTATTTTTAAGCAGCGCAGAAGGCTTCAAGTACAGACGTTTTGCGGTCTTTGCATGGCGCACTGCCGCCAGTGCAAAACATGGAAGTTGTGCAAGTTGTGCAGCATGAAAGCGCACGGTTGGCAGGATACGAAGATAGAAGTGTCGCCCTAAGCACAAGGCCTAGTGTGCACGTCAAACCCAGCTCTTCCGGGATGCTTTAATATTAACATTGCGAGAAGGTGTTAGGGCAATTTGCAGTGTAATTAGTCTGGTTCTATCAAGGAAATCCGAAAAATCCGATTGGTTATGGTTAAGACCCCTCCGTTACTGCGAAGGCTCAAGCCGTGAAGGCGCTCAAAAACCCCTCAAACCCTTAACCCGGAACCCCAAACCCGAAACCCTAAACCCTAAACCCGTAAACCCTAAACCCCTAAACCCTATACCCTAAATCCAAAACTGTGAAGGCCGAAACCCGAAATTTTGTCAAGCCCCGAAGCATTACACAAAACCCTCCGCCGGTTTTAGGGTTTTGGGTTTTATGGTTTAGGGGTTTAGGTTTGGGGGCTTGGGGGGTTTTAGGGTTTAGGGTCTTATAGTAGAAGCCACAGAAGCCCAAAAGTTGGAAACCCAATAGCCTCAATTCTTAAGAGTAATCAGAAATGTCTAGGGAATCCCAGCACTATTTGTCCTTAATCCGGTTTCCACCTTTTTGGGGTTTACTATAAACCCTAGAGATCACCCCGGTGAGCCATGTAGTGTGGGTACTACAGGCACAAGGCTTGTTTAGGGATCAAGCAACAGTATCCCGTGATCTAGGAGCAAAACACTGCGCAGCTAAACACATCAACCAACTACTTAGTGCACTAATCATTTGCCCAAGTAGTTTGGTCACCTGGTTACATCGCTACCAAAAAACAGACGTATAGAGATTCCCATTATTCCCGGAGTATTGCTAGATGCCTTATCAGCCTGGCTTCATTCAGGGATCCTAAACCCTAAACCCTAAACCCTCTTGATTATGTCTTATCTACTGTCGCGGGCGAAGGCTTCTTCTTACTATGCTGGGTCCGTCAGTGGTTTGGTGTTCGGGCTTCCTTTCCGGGTGCAGGGTTTAAGGATTTAGGGTACGTACCCCTAAACCCTAAACCCTAAACCCTAAACCCTAAACCCTAAACCACGAAGCCGTATACCCTAAACGTGGAAGCCGCACTCCCCTACTCCCTAAACCCTAAGCCCTAAACCGTAAACCCTAAACGTGGAAGCGGCACTCCCCTAAACCCTAAACCCTAAACCCTAAACCCTAAACCCTAAACCCTAAACCCTAAACCCTAAACCCTAAACCGAACCACCTTGAAGACCCAGGTTGCGTGTCATCGAGATTGAAGCGCCTCAAGGGCATCCTCGGCCGTTGTTGGAGTTGAGGGTCTACCTATAGTCTCCATTGTAGTTCGTTTTTCTTTGGGTTAACCAATTGTTATTAAGGATCCTAAAAGGCAACCCCAAAAAGGAACTACAATGGAGACTATAGGTAGATAGGCGTTACTAAGGTTCACTGGCTCTCGCATGCTGATTTCAGTGCAGCTGCAGAGTGATCCGTAGGGATTTGAGTAGTTGAGTAGTAATCTCATTATTCGTTTACTTTACTCCACGGTCCAGTTCTAAATGTTACAACCCCTATGCTAGAGGCAGTGCTTGTGGAGCTGTGTTCCTTGGTTCACTGCCGTCCTCCACGATCTGGAAGGATGCTCGGGATCAACAGAACGCAGGTCGGCGAAGTTCAGCACTTAAAGACGCAAAATTCACGAGCTGAATCTCTAGTTGTACAGCCCTCAAGTTTGAAACCCATTCCAGCCCTGGTTCGCCTAGAGTTCTGGTTAGGCTGGGTGTCCTTTGTTTGGAACCCTACTGTTCCATGGGCTGCGCACCCTCACCCCAAAACCTAGAATCCCTAAGCCCTAAATCCGAAACTCTTAAACCTTAATTTAATAATTAGCCCTAACCTTTAACGCTAAACGCTGGTCCCCAAGCCCTACAATGCCTAAAACCCTAATCCCTAAGCTCGAACCTTCAAAGGCGCGCCAGTCTCTCTACAAGATCCTGTGGCAAAAGGTCTTCTTGGGTAGCTGGATGAGTGCAGTTTACACTTTTTTAGGATAGTATGATCCCTTATAGAACTGAAAGTGTACACTTTTGGGGCTTAACCCTACACTCTAAACCCTAACCCCAAACCTTAAACCCTAAACCCTAAGAAACCTCATGCGGGAGAAAGGGGGGCTACTGCATTTCAAAACCCTAAACCCTAAACCCTAAACCCTAAACCCTAAACCCTAAACCCTAAGAACCAACACACGAGCCAGGATGGAGTTGAAGGTGCGGAGGCCTGCAGATGTCCGGCGCCTTCGCAGAAATGACTTCGTGGCCGGGGGCCTAGGGCCGGTTTAGGGTTTAGGGTTTAGGGTTTAGGGTTTAGGGTTGTTTAAAAAGTTAGGGTCTAGGGGTTTAGGGTTTATATGTTTAGGGTTTAGGGTTTAAAATTTAGGGTCTGGGGGTTTAGGGTTTATATGTTTAGGGTTTAGGGTTTCTAGGGTTTAGTCCAGCTCTTTCATCATTACCTATGGTCTCCATTGTAGTTCCTTTTTGGGGATACCTTATAAAAACCTTAATCTATAATTGGTTAAACCAAAAAAAGGAACTACAATGGAGACTAGGTAGAATAGGGGTCCTTTTGAAGTTCTGAAGATCTTCAGAACTCGGGCAACAAGGGCTCCTCTTGAAGATTCTATGTGGGTGGTTGTCAAAATTATGGTCCTTTTTTGGGTCCTTATTATAAAACGGCACCTATTATTTAGGGTACCCCAAAAGGTACCATAATTTTGACAACTACCCATATCATGAGGGCTCTATTCGGTCAATTGGGGCAGCTCGGGGGTGCCAGGGGCCTCTAGACAACGGCTTTGGGGTATTTGAGCGTATATGACCGTATAGTCATACACGGACGATGCGAGACATCACCCCGGTTTCTTGTTTGTGGTGTAGGGTCTGGGGTTCAAAGCTTCGGGTTCAATTGTTTGGAGTTCAGCCAGAGCTTGAGGCTCCAAATGGCCAAAAGCAGGTACTACGGCTGATGATATAAATCCAGCATTGCGCATTATAAGGTATATGCCAGAATTCCCATAGTTTAGGGTCCTTAAGGTAATGCAGATGTTATACTATCAACAGTATTCATAGACTTTAGACCACAAAGTAGGCACTAGTTGTATACTTGAAGCCCGAGGGTTAAGGGGGTTGAAGGTTCGGCTAGTCACGGCAAAGCTCAGATCTAGGGCTTGCGATTTGCGGACCCGATAGTTTAAACACTCCAAGCTACGTATCTTGGAACGACATCCTCTGGATGTTTTCGCCCTAAACCCTAAACCCTAAACCCTAATCCCTAAACCCTAAACGCATCAACTCTGAGCCCGAAACCCTTGCACTGCATTTCCAAAACTTAACACTCAAGCCTACCCGGGTTTAGGGTTTAGGGTTTAGGGTTTAGGGTTTAGGGTTTAGGGTTTAGGGTTTAGGGTTTAGGGGAATGCTCAGGCAGTGACGGAGTGGAACTGGACGGACATTTTTCCCCAGCAGCTTTGGTCCGGAGTCCCGACACATATCCACGAAGTTGGATCGTAGACTTTTGTATCTGAGGGGTTTGGGCGTTTAGAAGTCTTGTGGCGGTGTTTGGGGTGTCTTTTCCAGAGCGTAGATGAAGTGTTTAAGGTTAGATGCCAAGCCGTTTTATCCCAAGAGAAGAGACATTGATTGATCGTACAGAACTGCCGAGGGCAACTAATGTTCTATAGAGAATTCATTGTTCAGGTATTTCGTTCGGAAAGTTTGAAAGTTCAGCTCACAAGTCAAAACAGATGCTCGGTTCATAGGCAAAGACAGCAGATGACCTACCATCCCAAAGTGTCCAAAGTACCTATATGGTAGAATGTACGGTTTCTCTATTAGGAATTGTTAGTATGATTTGGGAAAGTATTCCCCATAATAGTACCTAGAACCCTTTAGGCAGTCGAACTTAAGTTTACCTAATCGCTTCATCTCACCAGACACCGCCATTTCACTGTTGGCGCTGCAAGCACATTCGCACCAGCAACCTAGAGTTAAGGTCTTGGCCGACCTTTTGTGCGTCGTTTCTGCTCATTCAGTATCAAAGCGGCACCGTAAACTCTAAACCCAAACAGAGACGCTTCAGCAGTCTAACACGCGGACAGGCATAGAGGTCTCACTAGATCAAGAACAACAACATGGGACATCTGCCACCTCAAACCTCATGGAAGCCAAACCCTGAACCCTAAACCCAAAATCACGAGCCACCATCTTGGGTTTGTGTGAGAGAGATCGGCGGCCCTGTCTTTGCAAGTGTGCCGTGTGCGTATGTGTGTGCACGCTTTTTCCATGTATTTAAAGCTGAAGGGTCCATTTGTCACCAGTCAATAGGTTAGACAGTCCGGAAGTGTCCGATTTCTCTTTTCAGTCTACGCAAGACTCCCTAAGTGTCATTCTGGCATGTGTTATTTCTGCTTGAGTTTGTTTGTGAGTCTACGTAGTCGCGGTGCTGTTTATCCCCGACCCTACCTATAATCTCCATTGTACTTCCTTTTTGGGGATACTTTATACAATCCTTAATATATAATTGGTTGAACCCCCAAAAAGGAGCTGCAGTGGAGACTTTACGTCCCGTACGTAAACTGTGAACCCGGAACGGACCGTCTCCAGGTTCGGGCTTGACACGGATCAGAATGTCAGTGGCACCTTCCACTATGCCTTCCCCGCGCTGACTCCAACGTCAGCCCAGCTGCTTCATTCACGGACCTTGAGTTGGACCCCCAAACCCTCAACTAAAGCCGGAACCTATATAAGCCACTTCTGCCTGGAGTCAGCACGATCCGGAAGCCCGTTCTAGGAACTGTCTCAGGCGGCTTTCGCTAAGCGCCGAATACCTGCATGCATAAAGATTCGGAGCCACACGCTAATCATCAAAACCTAAAATTCTTAAACCTAAAATGATGGTCGCCCACCTTGCAGTTCACCCGATATAAAATCCGCCGAAGCCTGCTGCAGTTCATCCGATATAAAAACCGCCGAAGCCTACACGAATCCGTGAAAGCATGGGGTGTGTTTGGCTTCAGGGTTGAGGGCTTCGGAAGAGTTTTTGGGGTTGTATATGAGGGTTTATAGAGTCTTTGCAACTGTTACAAACGAGGTTTAGGGTTTGGGTCAATCCCTCTTTCTTCTGGCAGCTGCTAATGTAAGGGTCCAAGTACCATACATTCCCCAAGTTACTCATCCCGAATTTGCCTTGCCTTTACCACAGTCTGACTGTGGACGCGAGGCTTCCCAACAGCTTCGAAGGAACCCCGAAAGCAAGGTTTATGGCCGGTTTAGCATTTAGGGTTAGGGTTCAGGGGTTTGTGGCTTCAGTTTAGGGTCCATGGTTAAAAGAACTAACGCCCACGCCTGATAAACTTATGTCCGGGATTTAGGGCTTCGGGTTTTGGATGCCTCCCTATCAGCCTCATAAGCCTAAACCCTAAACTTAAACCCCTGGCCCGAAACCCTAAACCGTAAACCCTTGGCCCTAAACCCTAAACCCCTGGCCCTAAACCCTGAACTCTTGTCCCTAAATAAACGGTTTTGAGCCTCCGACAGCTGAAATTCGGCCTCGTCGCCAGGAAAATGCCGGTGGACAACTTGTGGCAGGCCGGGAAACTTACTACACTAATATAAGGGCCTACATAATTACCAATGCTGTATTTCGGGACTAAATACCTTTATCATAACACAAATTACCCCCAAGCCCTATTCTGATTAATAAGGCCCAAGTAATACAAGAACGTGGGTTTAGGGGGTTGTTGTTAGAGGACAGTCCCTTCTGTATTGTTCATGAGAGATGTTTAGGGGGGTTATCCCACACCCCAAACGCCCACAACCCCAAACTGCACGCAACACCTCTAGGCTAAAACCTCAAGCACGGAACAATCTAGGGTTTAGGGTTTAGGGGTTAATGGTTTCGGGTTTAGGGTTTAGGGTTTACTTTGAAGCCCGCAGCTGCAGCAATCAGGGAGGATAGTCCAAGGAACGTCGATGCTAGCGATGAAGGGACTCTGGTTGGCGTGAATTATTTCCTACACTCCTAAGAAGTCCGAAGTACCTACATGGTAGAATATAGGGTTTCTGTATCAGGAATTGTTATTATGATTTGAGAAAGTGTCCCCCATAACAGTACCTCTGGACAGTTCGTTACAGTAGGACTGTACTCCCGCATCCTTGTACGTTACACTGACATATTCAACCAATGTCTAAGCTCAAAGGCCCTCGGGTTTGGGGTTGCCCGTTTGCCTCTTTTGGTTCAACCGACCCAAGACTTGGGGGTTGAGGGTCTACGGTTTAGGGGTTTAGGGTTTAGGGTTTAGAAATCTCAAGGTCGATTGCTCGAAGTTTTCCGCATGACGAATATGCAAAAAATCCCCACGGCCCGATGCTTCGAAGTGGAATCGCCAAGCCCCGAACACCGAACTTCTTGCAACAATAACACAGTCTCGCGATGTGGCGCTTTCTGGGAAGCATCATGAGGGGTATGTAGTGCCTGGCCAGGATATATGTTACCAAAACTCCAAATCCGAAACCCCAAGCCCCAAACTCCAAACCCCTAAATTCCCACCCAGGCCTGCTTCAGCCTGGACCAGGGGACGTTGATGGGAGCCCTAACTGTCGAATCCGTGCCCGGGAATCCCTCCAAATTAAACAAAATTGGGGGTTTCCGAAAATAGGGGGTACCTTATTTTGGGGTCCTGATAATAGGGATCCTATTATTTGGGGTACTATAGTAGGGTCCCCTATTTTTGGGAATCTCCAAATGAGAACACTACCGCAAACGCGACACTCACGTACCCCTAGCCTGTGCAAGCTCGCGGCGGACGAGTAAAGGTAACACAGACCCATTTGTAGTTGCTTGCGCTGAATAGTAGCAACCCAGCATCCTAGAAGTTGATATGCCGCCCCTCACACCCTCTTGTCTGTTGGGGCGCCATCCCACAGAGATATTACTGCTGCCGCTTGGCAAGATGCCCTAAACCCCAACCCCTACACCCCCCTACGCGCAAAACCCTAAAGCCTTTACTAAACCCAGAACACTTCAACCCGAAGCTCTAAACCCTAAGCCCTAAACCCTAAAGCCCTAAACCCTAAAACCCTAAATCCTGAAACCCTAATCTCCGGGACCCATTGTCTCAAGCTTGGCAACTTTTTTTCCGGGGGTTTCACCGAAGGTCAAGCTTTGCACCGACAGCCCGTTCTGCACGCCGAACTCTCGGCTGACCCGTGTTGAGGTTTGCATATAGTCGTCTCCATTGTAGTTCTTTTTTGGGGATACCTTTTGAAATCCTTAATATAATTGGTTGAACCAAAAACTATAAACAAAAAGGAACTACAATGGAGACCATAGGTAAGGCTCGAGGCTTTAGGAAAGGGTCAGGGGTTGAGGGTGCGTACAAATGCTCGGGTCAATGGCTGTTCAAGCTGGTAGGGGTTTAGGGTTTAGGGTTTAGGAGTAAACCGCGAACTCCATGTCACCTACATTTGCCTGGCAACAGTACTAGTATTTGTAGTTGTTACGATGACATGACGATGCGTTGTTTGGATTAAGGGTTGCAGGCTTGGGGCTCATGTGAAGCAGGGCCTAGGCGTAGGATTCAGGCCCCAGTATTACTTTATTTGGTTTCTTTTCGAAGCTGCTCTTCTGAAACTCGGACCATAGCGATGGCAACTTCGTTCAAGATGCAGTGCACTGGCCTCATCATCGCCTTCATCATCATATTCACCATCAGCCGCAGCAGCAGCAGCAGCAGCAGTAGCAGCAACGCACCTAAGCCCCAAAATCCAAACCCAAAGCCTTGAAGTCCTAAACCCTAAACCCTGAACCCTAAACCCCTAAACCCTAAACCCTAAACCCTAAACCCTAAACCGCCTTGAAGTCCTAAACCCTTGTGTAACGAAAGGTCCGAAGACCTATAAGCTTCAACCTGAAACTGCGCACCTGAAACCCCAAACCCAGCCCTTAATAATTAGAATAGGGTTTTGGGGGTCCTTTGTAGTATATATTAAGGAACCCCCATATTAATATAGGTAATGATTGAGGCCCCTATATTACCGAAACCCTAGACCCTAAACCCTAAACCCTAATATTACCGAAAGCAACACCAAGAGCCTCCCAAGTGCAGCTGAGCCACTCCAGAGACACACTCAGGACCAATCTCCTCACGATCCCCATTCCGGGATTCTTCTTCGGACAGGTGTGGCTTGCGGTTTTTTTTTTTGGCGGCGGCTTTGGGGGATCAGGGTGTAGCTAAGCTTTTGAGGATTCATCATGTATTCCCAAAAGGCACTACAATGACTACAATGGAGACGATAGGTAGGGTTTAAAGTGTCGAGTGGCTTCCACTCTCAGGGTTTGGGGCCTACCAGGACTGTTCTTCGGATTCTCTCAAGAGCCCTCGGTAGCGGATATTTGGGGTATGCTGGAGGGTAGTTGAGGGGTCTGAGTAGGTTCTAGGGTGTGAATGTTCAGGGTCTTGGTGTCGAATAATCAGTGGCTGATTTTGGGATTTGAGACGCAAAGGTTTGACAACAATGACCCTAAACCCTAAACCCTATCATTGCCAGACTAGCACGGCAGTGCACTGCGCACGATAGCTGATGAGTCGCTGTGTCTCTGCGCACTCAGGCCCTTTTGTGACAGCGGAAAGGCTGTATGCATGTATGTATGTATGTATGTATGTATGTATGTATGTATGTATGAACGTATGTATGTAGGTATGTAAGTATGTAAGGATGTAACTTTCCATCTATCTATAGATCTATCTATCTGTCCATATATCTCTATATCTAGCTATCTATCTATCTATCTATCTATCTATCTATCGATTTATCTATGTGTCGATCTGAACTTGTCTATTAGCTATTTATCCATCTATCGTTCTTTCTGTCTATCTTTTCGAGCGATCTGCCTATACTCAACCTATCTATCTACATACCTGTAAAATCTCTACATGCCTAAGCGTTTATTTAATGTGCGTATAGTGTCACACACACACACAGACATCCACCCCCCGTGGACTTTTTTTTAAAATCCTTGCATGCCTTCCCTAGACCTCTAAATGCTAAGCCGTATTGCCTGCCCCAAATCCTGAGGCCGAATGCCCACTGAGGGCCCCAAAGGATCCAAAGTACCTACAAGGTAGAGTGGAGGGTTTCTATATTAGGAATTATTATTATCGTTTGGGAAAGTATCCCCCCATAACAGTATCTAGGACCCTTTGGGAATGGCATGTCACAGGATCCAGATGAACCCCTCAGTGACGAAGCTCAGCAGATGCTCCAAGGCGTCGACGGGTTGAGGATGTGGGATAGGGTTTAGGGTTTAGGTTGTGGGATGTTACAAAGATGCTGGCAGTGGCCATAGTAATTGCGTATTGTCATGTATGTATACATATCCGCAGTATGTGTGTGCATGCATGTTCGTATACAAACATGTATCTACACATACATTTGCATATACATATACATACAGTTATCACATATATACATATATGTTTGTTTATATATATATATATGTATGTGTATATATATATATGTACGTACATAGCTTCACAGGTACGCACATGTACATGTACATATAAAGAAAATGTGTGTGTGTGTGTATGTATGTATATATGCATATATACATCGCTACATATGTGTTATGTACACATACATACATGATAGCATTGCTTCCAGCAGCTTCCCTCGACATCTATAGGTTTCCAAGACTTGTAAGAAGGCTTCATCAGGGATTTATACGGAGAGATACGTCAGTTTAAGAAGAGGTTCTGAACGGGGTTTGTATAACCTTGCCTCAGTGACAAAGTTGCCCCTAAGTCTTCTCGAAAGAAAGCTACTTCCTCAAGTATTCCTGATTGGTCTATCCTTCCGTCGCAGTGAATTCCAGCATGCTTTGACGCTCCGGATGCTCGTGCGGCTACGTGAGCATAGTGGATAAAAAGTACAACCTTGCTTACATTGACGCGGTGTTAAACAAGTTTGGTAGTAGCAACCCATAGTCCTCCAACCTAAACCCGAAAGCCCAAGCACTTCGCCACTGAACCACAACCCTACTGATCCTAAACCTGCACCCCTAAACCCGACCCACTACACCCATCTAAACGCCCAAGTTCCTGCATGCGTCGGAGACTTGGATGTCGAGGGTTTGGTCTGGTGACTGATGGAGGGTTTCGCGTGTAAGACTTATTTTAGGGTTTAGGTTTTAGGGTTTAGGTTTTAGGTTTTAGGGTTTAGGGTTTAGGTTTTAGGGTTTAGGGTTTAGTAGGGGCCGCTTAAATAATTAACAATACTATTTTGGGGGTTCGTTGTTGTAATTGTAGTAAAATGGGCCCAACAACCCTATTCTAATTATTAAGGCCCCTACATTATTCGGCTGTAAGCCTTACCCGCAAGACACCCGCAACACCCTAAAAGCTCGACCTCAACCTTCCCTAAACCCTAAACCCTAAACCCCAACCTTGAGTGTTATGCCCGAGGGCCTAAACCCGTAAGCGTTCTACGGTTGGTGGAGCTTTAGTTTAGTGCAACTCGGGCTTGCGGCTTCGCGCTTTTAGGGTTTTCGTGTAGAGTTTAGGGTTTGAGGCTTACCTATAGCCTCCATTGTAGTTCCTTTTTTTGCTGAGCCGTAAGCCCGTCGGCCTGACTCCTAAACCCTAAAAGTTCCAGCTCTGAGATAGCGGTGAGACAGCTGTGAAAGCTGACGCAGCCCTAAACTCTTAACCCTAAACCACACATAGATGACATAGAACAACCGTTCCAGAGCTCGAACTCGAAAAGAAGAAACGCAGCACTGAACCCTAATTCCGCGGGATTACCTACAGTCTCCATTGCAGTTCCTGTTTGGGGATGCCTTATGAAATCCTTAACATATAACTGGTTAAACAAAAAAAGGAACTACAATGGAGACTGTAGGTAAGGTTCAGGAAATCAGGTTTCGGGTTTAGGCACCCCTAAACCCTAAACCCTAAACCCCAAAAATTCATGAACTCGGAACCGAAGCCTCCTGTCTTTGATCCCTTACGCTGACTGCTGAAATCTGCGGCCCCACAGTCCTGCCCCCTATCATAGGGGCTTAAATCATTGCCAATACTATTTTGGGGGCTCTTGATTAGGGCTTTAATATAATATACCCCAAAACCCTATTCTAAGTATCAAGTCCCCTACAGTATAATGAAGCCCGAAAACCTTGGGAGGAAGCTGGGCGCTGCGTCGGGAGCTAAGCGAGCTGATATTGATGAGCTCAACGTTTGGGATCTAAGAAAGAGTTTGCGGCTCCCAAACCCGAAACCCCAAAACTCGCCAATCCCCGGCATAGGGGCCTGAATCATGACCACTACTGTGCCTATAGTCTCCATTGTACGTAGTTCTGTGTTTAGTTTAACCGATTTTGTATCTAGGGTCTTATAAGGTAACACCAAAAAGGAACAACGGAGACCACAGGCGTTATTCCTTAGGGCTCATAGTCAGCGCCGGGTTTAGGATCGGAGCTCCTACCATCTCCTTTCTTGTCTTTTGGGGCTTCTGAGTCCCCGCACATTCCCAAAAGGTTTAGGGTTTGGGGTTTAGTCATGGGGGATACTTTCCCACGTCATAGTTACAATTCCTAATATAGAAACCCTACATTCGGCCATATAGGTACTTTGGAAGCTTTTGGATTTGGGTATGAGCTCTAGATAAGTTGGACAAATGGGCATGCGCTCCAGGAGTTTATTTCTCTGTCACAGTCTCACTGCAGTCATTGTAGCAAGTGCATATGTATGTTTGAGCCTGGATACATACATACATACATACATACATACATACATACATACATCTATATTTACATGCATGCATGCATGCATGCATGCATGCATGCATACATGCATCTTTGTTTCGTCGCCAAAGCTTGTATAGTAGCGAATCGGCGTGAGCGTGTTCGCAGAAAGCATCTTTCCAAAACACAACGGCCGCCGCTGCAGAACCTCCCGCATGTCCCATACCGTACCAGGAGACGTCGTGTGGCACAGAATTTTGCCTGCACCGGCACCGAGTAACGGCAGCCGTAGAGGTACTGGATCCCTGGATCCTTTACCATCCCCTCACTAAAAACAAGTGGATAAGCCTGCGACATCCATGATAATCCTTCACAAATCCTGTAGCATCGGTGTTTTAGGTATTGCAAGCTTTCGTCCTTGCTTGACAAACACGACGACTGCCATCTTAGACAGGGCGGAGGTTGTGCTTAAAGTTTTGAGGATTCGGGCAAGCCCCTACTGGTGCCTGAGATATCCATAGTAGCATTCCTCATGGGTCCCCACTGTTATTTTTACATACATACGTATGTACAGGTGTATATGTGTGTATAGTATATATAGATAAATAAATAAAAAATAAATATATATATATATATGTGTATATATATACACATGCACAAAGCCTAGTCTAACTTTTGAGGCCTCTCTAGTTCACGGAGTTACTTGCACCCTACACCCCCAGAACCCAAGCCCAAACACCCCTAAGCCCTAAACCCTAAACCCTGAACCCTAAACCCTAAACCCTAAGCCCCTAAACCCGTAAGCCCTATGGGGCCGGCGGCCAGGGCTGATCCGGAATCCTTCTCTTGTTGCTTCCGGCATTCTCCCTTAACCCTCAACTCCTTGGTTCCGGATCTGGGATTTAGGGTTTAGGGTTT
>CAJNDV010025047.1:26181-50775 GCA_905221635.1 Symbiodinium sp. CCMP2456 | reverse complement strand
TGAATATGTATATCTATATATATATATATAGTATGGATTCTTGCTACAGAGAAAGTTCCAACACATGAACAACATACACATGCCAACTGCACTGCCAAGCACCTGTCTGCCACTTCTGTAGGATCTCTGCCCGCACTTCCGGAGTCTTGCCTTTGCTTGACTTCCCCATCACATACCTGTAGAGGGCTCCCCACGCCTCCGGATGCGTTTGCGAGTTGATCTTGTCCGGGCTGGTGCGATCATTCCTGCAAAGAGCATGCAATGCATGACATCTACTTTCAACACTTACAATCTGGATTATGTCAACCGAGTGAAATCTCTGAGCAATCCTTTTTCAAACTGCAAACTGCATGCTCTGTGCCGAGTTACACTGTTGCACCACCCTTTGGGCGGTCGGTATCATTGGCTTCCTTGTCTGGGGATGCTGACGGTGATGGCGACGGCGATGTCGTTGTCACCGATATCCTAGACTGAACTTGCCCTTGGCCCTCTGTTGCACCACGTTGCACAGGGGCATCCACCTCGATCACCGGCGCGGCAGCCACCTCACGTCCACCATGGCCCAACTGGCTTTCAGGCTGGGCCGACTGGCTCATAGCAGCTGCTTGACTGCCTGCATTGGCCGACTGGCTTTGCTGGGCCGACTGGCTCATGGTTCCCCCATGGTCCTGGCCCAACTGGCTCTGATGGGCCGACTGGCTCGTGGCAGCTGCCTGACTTCCTCCCCCACGGCACTCCTGCTGGGCCGAGTGGCTCTGCTGCGGCTGGCCCATCTGGAGCTGACCCTCGGCCAGCTGTTTTGTCACCTCCGTCGCGGCCCTGTGGCTCGCACACTCCCGGATCAAGTCCATGTACTTCTCCATCAGGGAGGGTGGCATTACAGACTCGCCAGCCAACGTCGCAAAGGAGGCAAAGGCCGCATCGATGGCCATTGCATCAGTCGGTGGCTGCAGCACAGGCGTGCCCATTTGCATCGGCTGCGTAGGCAAAGGCATCGGCATGGGCCCTCCAGGCACATTTCCACCGCGAGGCAGGGGTGGCATCACACCCTGCATTCCAACACCACTCATCATAACTGGCGTCGGAGACGAGGGCCCAAGAGGCTGTCCACCACCAGTCCTCAAAGGCGAACCAGCAAAAACCTGAGTCGGCATCTGCTGCTGCATTCCTGGGCTCATGTGAGCCGGCATCTGCTGGTGCATTCCTGGCCTCATCTGAGCCGGCATCTGCTGCTGCATTTGTGGGCTCATTGGAGCCGGCATCTGCTGCTGCATCTGTGGGCTCATCTGAGCCGGCAGCTGCTGCTGCATCTGTGGGCTCATCTGGGCCGGCAGCTGCTGCTGCATCTGTGCCGGCATCTGGCTCATCTGAACCGGCATCTGCTGCTGCAGTGCTGGTCCCATCTGCACTGGCAGCTGCTGCTGCATGGCTCCAAGGCCCATCCGAGCAGGCATAGCCGCAGGCCTCACGGCAGGCTGCTGCACAGCTCCAGGCTGAGGTGGCATTTGCTGTTGCTGCTGCTGCTGCTGCATAGATCCAGGTCCCATCTGCATTTGCTGCTGCGCTTTGTGCCCCATCTGTGGCATCTGCTGTTGCGGCGCTGCAGCCACTCCTGGCCCCAGGTCGGTTGGCATCTGCTGCGGTGCTGCAGCCACTCTTGGCCTCTCGGTTGGCATCTGCTGCTGCTGCCGTGCTGCAGCCACTCCTGGCTTCTCGGTTGGCTGCTGCCGTGCTGCAGCCACTCCTGGTCTCTCGGTTGGCATCTGCTGCTGCGGTGGAGAAACAACTCGTGGCCTCTCCGTGGTCGTCTGCTGCTGCGGTGCTGCAGCCACTCCTGGCTTCTGCTGTTGGGAAGCCACTCCAGGCTGAGCCATCTCAGGCTGCCTTTGGCCCATATCCTTGGGCTTCGGCATCATCATCACTCGGCCATCTGCTGTCACAAACACCTCTGCACCAGATGCATGCATGTGAACATGGCCGTCCAGCGTGCCCAGCTTTGTCCGCTTGCAAGGTGGGCTCTGTGCAAGGCCTGGGCTCATCTGCACAGGGGCTTTCCCAGCGACAGCATCCGTGGCCTCCTTGGCCTCCTTGGCCCCATCTCGCACATCATCCCGAGCCGGCGTGGTTGGTTCAGCTCCAGCAGGCGGAGCCGGAGCTTGCTGAGCTGCACGACGTGGAGGAGGAACCAGCACTCCAACCCGCCTCTGAGCGAACATGTTCTTTGCCTCCTCCAAACCAGCAGCCGCCACTCGTTGCCGCATCACAGCTTCTGGTGTCATCTCCTGAAAACGGTGCACATTCACAGGGGGGGGTGGTGGGGGTGGGGTGGGGGGGGGGGTAGGGGGGACGTGGTGGGGGCGGCGTCGGCGGGGTGCGCTTCTTCTTTGCACCGTCCGCCTCCATCTTCGGCTCCCTGGACAGGTCACTTGTCGGGGCACCTTACATGAGCCAAGACATGCACAAGCAGCATCTTTCAGACATTTCCATGATTTCCCGAAAGCAGCTTCAGACTTATATATATATATATATATATATATTTATTTATATGTATATGTATAGACACTACTATGTGCACACAGAAACATCTGCTTTCATGCAGCATAGAAGGCAAGGATTGCTAGCTGCTACTTTTGTTCTGAACATAGATATATATACACATATTATAAACTTTACATACACACATTTGTAAAGTCATGTAACTATATAGTTCAAGGTGTGTGCATGGGTGTGTATTATATTGCATATACATATATATATATATATATACATATATATATATATATGGTTACATACATAATCACATGCACAAGTATATATATATATATATGTGTGTACATATAAGAATACATGCATGTATCTACAACTGGTTCAATATCTGCATGGGTTTACAGATGTCTGTATATATGGATATAGTATAAAAGATATATCTATATATATATAGATATACATATATATTTGTTTATAGATATATATATATATAGATATATTGATATATGTGCATAGGAAATGTATATGTATCTGCATGTATATCGACTTGCATGATATGCTCATCAGGTCCATGTTCTCATCACACTGCACATGCTGGAAGGCCATCATGGAGCCACCCCTTGTCCCATTACCACTCACTCTCATCCCCATCAAACCATACCACTTTAGTCCTTGCTAGACCAAAGGTCCCTGGACAATGCTTTTGGTTACCATACAAGACTAGACTTAGCAACAGCGAGAAACAAATCGATAGACAGGATATTCGATTTACAGGTGAAGCTCTTGTTATAAGGCTGTGAACATGACTGCATTATAGATGTCCACGAAATCCAAACTGCATCCCCTCGGAAAACCTCTACACACTGGAACTGCCAACAAGTCACGATAAGACCCATGAATTTCCAACATCTGTTGTAACAAAGCCCTTGACGATGGTGTGTCAGGAAGGCGTTGCAACATGGACCGGGTCCTTGGGCTGAACGTCTTCATAATCTCAGCATCCACCCAGTGATCCGGTTGCTCTTGCTTCACCTGGGCATGCAACAACCATTCAAAAACCTGCATCTGGAGACTACAATACAGGAATGCAGAGATGCACTGGCAGTCAAACATGCAATGCATCGAAGCACCCTCACCGGTGTGAACTCATGTGAAGGCTGCGGCTGCTGTGCGAGCCGCCCTGCACCCTGCATCAACGTTGAACAGCTCAAGGATCTCAAAGCACTACCCGGTAGAGCCATCGCCAGAAATCTACCAGCAAAACAAGATCCCGGAGGCTTCAGCAAAAATCTGCGATGACCAAGTTTCGACTTTGCAAGACTGGCATGCACAGCAGAACTGACTCTCGTGAGTGAAATATATATAATATAATATAATATAATATAATATAATATAATATAATATAATATTATATTATATTATATTATATAATAGTATATTATATTATATTATATTATATTATATTATATTATATTATTTATATATATATATATATATTTACGAGCAGCGATTACGTGTATATTTACATAGACAAAACATATACACATATGTTTTGTATACTGCATATAAGAGGATTCGAGAAGGAAAGCTTAGGCAATATTTACATGACAAGATCCAGGCATATACTTAGATATAGATTCACCTGAACATGTATATTATAATGACGTGCAACCATGCAGAGCCAGCAAAGCTGCAGGGAAGCAAGGCCATTGGGGTGCACCTGCTTCGGCCCGCTTCTTCTTGTAGGCTCGGCCAACATCTTCAGTACCTGGCACATGCAGGAACATAGTATTTATATTAAAACCATATATATATATACAGATAGAAGTATATATATATATATAATATATTTACAAACTGTTTGTGTGTCTGCGTGCTCTGTATATACATATATATAGATATATAGATGAACAAGGGAAACCCAATGCTATATCTACACACTCGCATTACTTATATGACACATGCAATATATATATATATATATATATACGATTCTTTACTTATGCCTATATGCAGGATAACTCCAACACAGAAGCAAGCATGCATGACGTTCAGGCATTGTATACATATACATCCTCTACACATATATATATATGTAAATATTCGTGTGCATACATGTATACAGATAGCTGCGTCAAAGAATTGTTCCTGGCAAAACATTTTTGAACGCAGCAAAGCTTCTTCCTACGTTTAAAATACACAAGACTGCGTTCAAAAACGGTTCCGTTAAAACCAGATTTGAACGCAGCTACATGGCCACTGCTTGACCATTGCATGTGCGTTACATTTACATATAGCACATATACATATATATATATATATGTGTCTTTGTATATATCTTGTCAAGCCAGAGCAAAAACCAAATATGCTTCACATTCAGGCGCTACATCATACATATATGTATACATATGTACAGATAGCTGCGTTCAAGAATGGTTCCTGGCAAACCACTTTTGAACGCATCTAAGCTTCTTCCTATACGTTTAATATACACAAGACTGCGTTCAAAAACGGTTCCGTTAAAACCAGATTTGAACGCAGCTACATAGCCATATATGCTTGACCATTGTGCGTTACATCTATATATATAGCACACACATATAATATTATATATATATACACATATATATACATATATTTCTTTTCAAGCCACAACAAAAACCAAATATGCTTCACATTCAGGCGCTACATCATATATATATGTGTGGTTACATGCACAGATAGCTGCGTTCAAGAATGGTTCCGGAGAAACCATTTGTGAACGCATCAGAGCTTCTTTATATACGTCTATATTATATATACAGGACTGCTTTCAAAAGCTGTTCCGTGAAAACCATGTTTGAACGCTGCTACATGACAGACGCAGGATATATATGCTTGACACATGCGCATTATTATATATATATATATATCATGACAGCAATTGATTCTGCTATATATATAGGCGCTGTATCATGTATGTGTCTGTCTACATGTACAGATAGCTGCGTTCAAGAATGGTTCCGCCCAAACCATTGTTGAACGCATCATATATGCGTCTTCATACATATCTACACAGGGCTGCGTTCAAAAACGGTTCCCATAAAACCATATAAGAACGCAAGTACATATATATATATATATGTATATATATATATATAGCCATATTATGGTCTTATATCATGTATACGAATAACTTTGACATGTTCATGTGAGTCTTGATAAACATATATATACGTGTATATATCCTGGCAGACATGGTTTTTGCGTATTGTACGGTCTTATCTGCAAAAACAGCGCTGACAAAAGTGGTTTTGCGGAAAAAAATGGTTTCCTAGTGCATTTTATTGTATTGCTGTTGTTTGGGTTAGCCTTTGCGGGAAAAAATGGTTTCTGGTATGTTTCCTGCGGGACAAAATGGTTTTCCATGCCTGTTGCGGAGGCTGGCGGGCCATCTCAAAAATGCGTGCAATCCTGTGCAAAAAAATGGTTTCCTGTGCAGAATTCGTGGTTTTGCGTGCAAATGCGCGCAAATCTGTGCAATTGGTTTTTTTGCGTTTTTATGGTTTCCGCATGTTTGCGGTGGGTTTGCGTGAAAAAATGGTTTCCTGAAACCATTTTTTCACGCTTCAGATCAACATGGAGAAAGCATGGCCCGTGTCGCCCCAAAAGGCTTGCGTATATGGATATGTATAAGTGCATATCTGCATCATATTGCAATCTTAGGGCACCATATATAGACATGCTTGAGAGAACTTTTGGCCGAATTGCATGCATGCACGTGGCTCAACTGGCTCATCGGGAACTATGTGTAATTAAGTGTCACCTGTGATGACACAGCATCTCTTTTTACAAGCACCTAATTTAAAGTCCAAGGACAGACCTGATTTCAGGAGGCATGTCCAGCGATCGGGCACCAGCCAAATAGTTGATTACACTGACCATGTCCGCATGATGCCACAAGTCCTGATCAGCTTTCATCAGGAGAAGCAGGTTCGTGACACAGATGCCAGCATCATCCTGGGCAGGACGGAGGTGTACTGTTATAGCTATACATGTTCACATTCATGTGCAAGTATGAAGCAAGACAGTCGACATATTATATATAGATATATAGATATATAGATATATAGATATATAGATATATAGATATATAGATATATAGATATATAGATATAGATATAGATATAGATATAGATATAGATATAGATATATAGATATAGATATAGATATAGATATAGATATAGATATAGATATAGATATAGATACATAGACAGAGACAGAAAAGGAGACAGAGACAGATTTGCAGAAGCCATGCGTGCGTGTTGTGGGTTCGATAATCATCATCACTCTCTCTACACATAAACTCTTTCGCATACATATATATATATATAGATATATCATATCATATACCTTTTTCAATATATATATATAAATATATATATATATATGTATATACCAGATGTACATGTACAGAGACATGTTATCGAATCTATATATGGAGGGCCTTTGGGCGAACAGGTAAGTGGAGCTGAGAGACATTGCCGATGCGCAGGCCTCGAACTCCTTCATGCATATTTCGTAGGATATCCGCCAGAGCATGACCAAAGCCCACCGGATAGGTCCTCAGACAAGTCATATCAGATGTGCGTATGATATGCATACTGTATCATCCTCACTGACTGGATGCACACAATAACAATCTGAGAACAGCTCTGACTAGCACGGAGGAGACGTGGCTTGCCTGTCGACCTCCGAACTCCTCGAACATCATCGTAGTACTTCGCGATGGGAACCAACGAAGCTCGTTTGGACTCAGGCAGCAAGGTAAAAGCAGAAACAGAAGGTCTAGCTATAAATTCGACAGCATGCAGTGAGACATGAGACAAGGCACTTTGGGAATGGGTCCTCGGTCCAAAAATGCTATATGCGAGCTGTTTGACCAGAGGCAGGTGCTTTTCGCGCTGTTGCCACCATGCATAGCCATGAAGAGCTTTTGCTTGAATACCTCACAAAATATTGCCATCCGACACGAAAGGCTCTTCTGTAGAAAGATGTAGACGCACCAACACCAGTATACATATATATATATATACATATATACATTATATTGCATACATGTGCTTACACACATATATATATATATATATATATATATACATGTTTATATATATATATACATATACACATGTACATGTGTGGATATATCTGCACACCCGGAGCACTACATGCACATATGGGTATGCTCATTGAAGAACTGAATCAAGATCCCCGGCATGTGCCCCATATATCCATATAACGGCACATATATATATATATATCATATTAAGCAAGACTTGTATTATTTCATCTCTTTTGTTATGCACACATTCCACAACCTCTGAACTGGAACAAGAAACATAGCAGATGTTCTCGACGAAACGTCTCCAAAACGGAAGGTCTCCAAATCGAGCACTGCCCGGTTGCTCAATGATGAACACATGGCCAAGCACCGCTGCGAGGTGGGCCAGCAACGTGACCCTGACAGACACACTTTAGTATTTGCAGAGATGGTGGAAACAAAGTGATCATAACACGACGGTGTAAAGGATGCTGCTTGCTACATGAAGCACCTGGCTGCCATCATGTTTCCCCGGGCCACCCATTCCTTGCTAGTGTCCCCAAGAGGAGCATACCAATACCGTTGGGATCCACTGCTACTCATCCAAGAGAAGCTGCTGCAATCTGGTGCCATCAGTAGCACACTTCGTGGAGCCAGACGCAGTACAGACAGTAGGGCCAACCTTGCCAAGCTATGACCCGAATATAGTCCATGCACACAGAATACCACCCTCCATTATGATTACAAGCAAGTCTTTCTGAAAAGATCCCAGGGACGAGAATCCTGCAGGCCTTAAAAAATCAAAGCCCTCAAAATAGATCCGGTCCATCTTGAACGCAGGAATGCCACGAAGTTTCACAGCAGCCGTGACATTGGCAGCACCAGCAAACAGCTCTCCAAACTGGTAGGCCTTGCGAAGGGATGTATGTCATCAGTTATCCGCTCACCGACATAGATGTATCTAATTGTGATATCTATCTATGTATATATACATATATATATATATTTGCCTCTTCTTGATATATATTCATATATATATATATATCTTTATATATAGTTCTAAATTGTATGTATATATATATATATATGAATATATGTATGTGTGTATGTGTACAGACACAGAACTACACCTGTTTAAATGCATGTGGCTACATCTGCATCTCTATATGCAGATAGGCACATATACCTATATAATACACAGCTATATATATATATATATAGATAGATAGATCTGAATATATATATATATATGTGTATATATATATATATATGCCTGCATGGTCTTTCCCACATCCATCACACACTTCCATATACAGCAACGACAGTACTGGACAACCTTTTTGCGACAGGTTGCATAGATAGGTAAATCTGAAACTTGTTTCTTCATCTTTCTACACCATCCACAAAACACATGCTCGACAAGTGAATGTCCTCGGAAACAGGCTGTAAATCCCATGAACACATGCCAGGACAAGGCCACGAATGCAGTCAAGCAGCCCAGGTCTTGTCCAATTCCATGTTGAACACCAGGAGTAGGATGGCAACACAGATAACCTGTAGAGTGACTTTTCCGAGTACATGTTGAGTGAACAGCATGTTCATACTTGCAAACACAAGGTGATGACAAATACTTTTTGCAGCCAGCAAACATATGGAATGTTGCCAGCATATAGCTTCCGCATGAGCACATCCAGCGACCACTGTGCCATGATGCTCGAAGCAAGGAACTCCCAGAATCAACCCAAAAAACTGACAGGCCACACCTGCAGCTTCTAATATGAAGAAATAGTCATGAAGACTGAGCCCCCCTTTGTGCATATATCTTATGGCAAGACATATAGTTCCACCTGAAGCATAAAACGACATGCCTTTATGTGCATTGGTCCACATCTACTACACGTGAGCCTGCCAACTGTGGAACATGCCATATTCTTCACAGGCAGGGTAGACATGCGTGCATATATATATATATATAGAAATACAAGTATATATATATATATACGAAGCCAGATAACATATGTATTCATTTATGCAACCTTAAAATGACACCCGGGACAACATGCTATATATAAATATATAATATAATATATAATATATATTTTAGTATGATATGATATGATATACGATAATATATTTACGTACTATATATATATATATATTGCACACACACATATGTATGTAGGTATATATATATATATATATCTTCTGTCTGTAATATTCGTGCAAGGGCACAAGCATCAAAACAAGAACGGGTCAGACCAACCCTTCAGCGGCGCACCACCAGCTCCAGCATCGGGCTCCCGCTTGGAACCTGGCCATGCAAATTGCAGTTGTTTGTTCACACCCCAACACAGCATCGTACTTTCAGCATTCGTAGGCTTCTATACATTCAGTGTGTGGAATAAGACTTTCGGGCGTTTGTCTGTATCATGATCCTTCTCAAGAAATCTACAAAAACTTATCCAGTCCAGACTGTGTCTAATATAACCCTTCATGGGCAAGCATCCAATAACCTGGCATCATTCCACACCCACTCACATACATATGCATATCTGCACACATGCACATCCACATATGCGTGTGTTTGTATTGTGTATAAATAAAGAAATCTATATATATATATGTATATATATATATATATTTATTATATGCTGATAAATACAGAAAAGTTGAAAGATGTAAAACAAATAAACAGTGACACAGCATGCACTCATCTTGTATAGTCTGGGTAAATATATGTGCATGTAGATATATATATATATATATTCAGCATACGTGTTTTTACCTATATATCTATATCTGTATGCCAGAGCACATGAAGCAAGTGGCACCAACAACAAAAAACACCTAAGCTTTGGGAACCCACACACACACATCCTCCAACATCCCCCCATTTCCAAAAGACATGGCCAGCCTCGTGACAAGGCTTCCTTTCGGATCTCATCACCTGTAGCAGCGTTTTCAGATGTGCAGTAGCCAGTCATATACAAAGTTCTTCATCCGCAGCAGGTCAGGCATAACAGTCCCCACTTGCATAGCCCAGCCCACCTGTATCCGATAACGAAGCTAACTTCAGCAGCCGCTTCTTGCCAGGCATGCTTTAAGACCTCAGCGCACCACTGAACTTCAACATGTGAGTTGCTGGAAAGCACTTGCACTTCAAGCGTTCAAACATGCTGCTGCAAGCAGGTATTTTCTTTCGGAGCACAGAAGCACCACACTGCGAAGTCATATGGAGGGCCCCATCTGGCATGTAAGGTTTGCAAGCTATGCACGCCACTCCCCTCCAGTCTGTCAGAAGACCACTGGAACAAAAACAGGCAAGGGTCTACAGGCTGGCCTGGTCCTGCCTCCCACGTTTGGCGTAGCCACAACCGCACTATCCCTACAGAATGCCATTCCTCCATGAGAAGGTCCAGGGCATGTCCGATCACCATCTGCTTTGAAAGCTCACTTTATTGAAGGCTCCAGGACCTATTGGATGCAACAGACACACCCTTCCCTCCAGGCAAAAAAAGGCTCACATGAGCTTTGCTCACGGCCAAACTTCTCCATGCTGATCCTCGAGCTCTGCACGGAAGGTCCTGATGCGATTGTCCATGTCCTCGCCATGGATGCTGATGCCACTATCACAGATGGATACCTGAGGAATTCGCACATGAATTAGCTACCCATTTTTGAATTCAGCACCTGAGTACATTGCAAATCATGACCAAGGCACCACCTCGTTGGCCACGAGGACACCGACTTTCATGTTGCTGAAGCGCATGCTCCACACTTGTGTTCCGTTCTTCTCACGAACTCCAATCGTCTTCCTGGTCCAATACAGCTCCAGCCTGTAATTGCGCCCATGCCGCACCAACCTGCAACTTTGTAAGACACAAACTCTCGGCACCTGGATCAGCATTGCTATGTTGGCAGTGCCTTCCCATGCAGGAACACAGTCTTCAAGTTCATGCATGCATACTTATGTATATATATATATGTACATCTATATATATATATATATTTATATCTACAGATATGCAAAGATATTTCTTCTATATGTATACCACCATACAACTTGTGATACGATCAGAGCTATATATGCACTGTATAAAAGCAATATACATGCACTGATAAGCATCAGCTCAAATGCCGCAGTTCGTGATTTGTGTCGAGCAACGAGATACGTAAATATAGTCATCATTGCACACAGATATCCAGGGTTTGGTCGCACGTAGATCCGAAGCCACCAAGCCACGCACCACTGCACAGATAGCAGTAACGTGAAAGAACGAGTGCATGCGTGAAAGAATGTATGGATAAATGAATGAATAAATGAATCAACCAATGAATGAAGGAATGAATGATTCAATGAAGCAATAACGGAATGAAACAGTGAATGAATGAATAAATGAATGAATGAATAAATGAATGAATGTTCGAATGAGTGGTTCTTCAGCTGAATATTTGAATTTCATGCAACATGGATACCTGAGTGACTCAATGAATGGCTGCATGCACGAATGTGTTAATCCATGAGTGTGTGTACATGTGCATGCATGTTCATTTGTATGACTGTCTGTGTGTGTGCGCATGAATACCTATATAGAGATGAACAGAATTATCTATGCATGTACACATGTCTGAACAGGTACAGGTTCGTCTGTGTGTGTGTGTACTTGTGCATATCTTCATAAACACACATGTGTATATATACAGACATATATGTGTGCATTTACTTCTGTACATTCGTATCTATAAATATACAGGTCTATGTATATTCATACATGTATGTGTGTATGTATGTCTGTGTGTCTGTATGTGTGTATGTGTGCGGTCTATATAATTGTTATATACACATTGTCTACATATATGTATATATGTACCCACATCTATATATATATATATATACACATGTTTGAGTGTGTGCGTGCAGATACACTATATATAAAGGTTGCAAGCATGAAAGAGAGATATAGGTTTCATACACATGCACACACATGAGTGCTGAGGCTTCAACTTGTCGCAACAACAGCTTCAGTCGCTCGCACAGACATAGCATGTATATATATATATAGATATGTATATACTTATTTGTTTATGTATTTACACATGGATTTGCTGTAGTATAATAGCCTGGCATATATCTGTATAACCATCTTGACTGCATATCATAAAATGGCTCTTGTGATATATTCATATATTGAATGTAAAGGAAAGTGAAGAAAACATAGTTGTATCTGTGTCTCTATATGTGTATATATATATATATGGAACAGACAGAAACATGCATATCATATTATCGCAACATAACTAAAGCAGCCCAGCAGCTCCTTGCAGATATTCCGACTCACCTCGGAAAGGCCTCGGTTGCAGCCACGGCCACGGCCACGACCGCGAGGTGCTGGCACCACCGGTGCTGGCACCGCCTCATCCGGCACACCCTCCCCAGGGCCTTCTGCAGCATCCACATCAGGTGCCTCAGCAATCTCATGCTCCTCAGGGAGGCTCGGCTCCCCAGCACCCTGTCCAGCCAATGACTCAGACAAGTCTTCGATCACATTCTCCAGGGCCGCATCTTGGATGGGCTGGATGGGCACGGACGGCTCGATCGGATTCTCCAGCGCCGCATCTTGGATCGGTGCCGATGGCTCGATCCCATTCTCGACGGGCGCCGACATGGGCACCATGGCCCCATCTTCGACAGGCCGCTCCCCCGCAGCACCACTGTCCTCAGCGACGCATCTGGCAGCTGGTCGCTTCATGGCCTTCTTGGCTGCCCCTTTCTTGGCCGCCACTGCTTTCGCCCGCTTAGGCTTGGGCTCCGCAAGCACGGGCTCCTCCGAGGAAGTATTGCGCTTCGACCTGGAAGCCTTGTCCATCGGCGTCTCCTCCGGCACTGCAGGCCCTCTGCCATTCGGAGTCACCAGCTCTTCATCCCCGTCCTTGTCACCGGAGCCTGAGCTCCGGCCCCTGCCACGGCCACGGCCACCGCAGCCACGGCCACCACGACGGGCACGATTCTGAGCTTGCTTTGTCTGCCGCAGCACCACCTGCTGCTGGTGGCTGAATGCCTCCCCATCATCCTGCAGGAAGTCTTCCCCGTCGCTTGCCACAGCCACAGCAGGATGGCTCGGCACAACAGGCAAGGGCATGGGCCCACAAACCGGGGAGCTGTGCTCGGGCTCCTCTGCTTTCTCACTCGCCTGCTTCATGTCAATCTCCGGCTCCTCTGCAGTCCCCAGCTGCATGTCAATCTTTGACTCTCGTGCTGTATCCTCTGCATGCTCAACCGTTGGCTCCATGGGCTCTTCATCCTCAATCAAGGTCTCCATGCATGGGCCGTTCTCGGGCTGCTGCAGATGTACAGCATCGAAGTCCTTCGCCAAGGATCGGTGGATGGCGGAGGATGGCCGGCTTTCATCCTCCCCCCATTTCCATGCGGTGGCCCTGCGAAGCATATCTTCATCGTAGAACTGAGTCGCATCCACTTGCGTCAGGGCCATATCATCACGGTCCAATCCATCCCTGAGGACAATATCGTGAATGAGAAAAAAGAAAGATTCATACCCCTGCATGTTATGAACATATACGATATATATATATATATATATACACATAACTATACAATATCTAGATAGATATCACTTCATATATATATATATATATTATAGGTTCATACAATATACTACACACACATGAATGTATATATACATATACATATAAACATATATATGTATATGGAGAGAGGTGCATTCCGAAAGCATATTTATGTATACATACTATCCTTATGATTATGGCCTGTGATAGTTGTAGATATACATATATACAGAAAGAGAGAGAGAGAGAGAGAGAGAAGCAAATATATATTGAAAGGGAGAGCGACCTGCCTACCGATGATGTACACCTTCAGCCGGACATGCAACAACCATATACAGAGCTCAGGTGCATATGCTTGGAGTCTTTACAATATGTATACATCCAGCTATGCATGTTGTTGAAAAGCCTGCATGTCTTGACAAGCACATATCAGAGACCACATGCATGAAGTCTTTCTACCTATATGCGGGCCACGAAACAAATCAATATATGTTGCTTCTGTATTAGTATATATAAGTGCATGTATGCATATATACAAACAAAGGGAGAGAGCTACATGCAGATAGAACATTGAAAACAATCACTTGGTTTTATTGTTTGGTACTTAGCCTATTGGACACCACAGCCTCCTTTTATACAAACGTGCAAGTATGCAACATATATGCACAGATCCGTTTATAGACAAAAGCATGCCAATCTGTGCTACCCTTTGCACTCCTAGCTGGATCTTGACATCTTTCTTATGCTTATTTCAGCAACAGCATGCATATGTCAAGACCGTGTATACTTGTAGCTACATGGCTGTATGTATATATATATATATATATATCCATTTTGCAATCTAAATCGGTATTTATCTTGTCTACTGGCCGATCTGATTCTGGACTCACTGCTGCTAAGAAGACACAAGATAGCAACATGACATGGGCTATTCTATGCAGATACTCCCATGCTGGGAGATATACATACATATTGATTTTTTTGCATGGGCAAATCTATTCAGCATTGATCAAGAACTGGCACTGCACATGATACACATTTATTTGTGCTTCTGATGCAGTTATATCAAGATGCTTGATTAAGGCAAGGATCGGCTTGCTGTGCTCTGGCGTATCCTCGATGCTGATGTTGCAGGGGAAGGCCTATGCAAGCAAGTGCAAATGAGGCAGTCAAGCGTCCGGCATCCAACTACACAAAACACCCAACATTTCTAGAAGCACCTCACAGGAGGAACCATTGAACAGCCGCGCTTTGTCCAGGCTCGCCTCAGCTACACTCACAGCATGAAGAAACCACTGACCCGAAATCCAAACTTCAATATTCAAGGACTTTGCTAGCCATGAAGCTGTGGCATCATCCGGAAGCATCGGACAGGTATCCACAATATCTGGCATCGCACCAGCCATGATCCTATTCAGTCATATAGTCCAAAACCCTGAGTCTAGCATGACACAACATACATACACACGACATTGGGGCCACTGTCCTCTCCCGCTTCACCTGCAGCTCCGCTAGAAGGCACTGTTTGACCTGATCCACAGATGCGGAGCCTCAGATCGACAGTCACTCACGAAGGATGGTATGTGCACATGCATGGGTCACACATGCAGAAATACATCTACAGATGCAGTGCATAAGATATTGCATGCATGTGTTCCCAAGACATCAAGCAAACAAGATCAGCACAACGATTCCCACCCGTGGTGCATGCTGCATATACGTCTCAGCAGCACAGACAAACATATGAAGTGCAGATTGTATTCATAATATATATATATATAGATATATACAAGGATGCATATATATATATATATATGTATATATATATATATGTATATGTATATGTATATGTAAATATTTTTAGACAGACAAACAAAAATCCATGTGCACTCGATGCACATTTGGGCCTGTTCAACTCCTGACGATTATCTGAATATTCGTAACACATATATAATTGACATAGCTCAACACATGTATTTGCATGATACCGGTTTTAGACATATAATTTCCATATGAAAGATACGGACATGAGGTTATGTATGTATGTCTGTAAACAAAGAAGCATATAAGCAAATAACTCAATGAGTAAGTGTATGTGCATGCAATGACCAAGTAAAGACATTCATAAACACATGTTTACATATATATCTATGTAAACTGAGGGAGAGAGAGAGAGAGAGAGAGATAAATATCATGCCCACATCGACATATATTGAAACTGACGAAGACACAAGTCGACTGAATGCAAGCATCTCACCAAAAAACAAGGAATGCTAAGCAAATGCACATGACCTGCATGCGAATCCTCAGCGGCGCCCTCGGGTGTCTCAGCCACACCTGAGGAAACAGTGATCTCACCAAAGATGGGGTCATCCAGGTTGTGGTCACCAGCTGGCATGACCGAAGAACCTTCATTCTCCGGAGCCCCTGTGGTGAGAGTCGCTGCCACCACCCGCCTCTCATCAGGAACACCCGAGGAGCTTGCCGAAGGCTCGTAAGGGCACACCAAACCATTCAATGTCTTCCAGCGGCCCTCATGCGGATCGTAATGGACACCTTCCTGTACCGCACCACAGAGCATGAGGGCTGCAGCATGGCCGTAAAGCTTGGAGAGCCTGTCGAATCTCTCATTGACGGTCTCCAAAGCCTCGCCACGGCTGCTCGAAGCCACTGGGCCATCAATGTCTTCATGATCCGATGCTTGCGGGCTGAAGGCCTCGGGCATCACATAGTCCTGCGCATCCTGGACTGGCGGGAAATCCTTTGCTGCATCAACCGGCGGGGCATCCATTAAGGGAAGGGCATCAGCGGGCTCGGCAAGCACATCCTCTTCAGCGCCTGCAATCGCAGGCACATCCTCTGCACTTCCAGCCGCATCCGCCAAGGCCGGCTCCTCCTCAGCAGCGCCGTCCCCGATGGCTTTCCTTTTCTTCCAAAGGGCCCGCGTGCGGTTCTGCACCTCCAAGGATTCCGGATCCATCTTGCTGCAGATTTTGATGACATAGGGCACCTCGTTGGCCTCCATCTGGCGTGCCACCTCCCGAAACCTGTCCTTATAATAACACATACATCCGACACCACAGCTGCCCACAATTGGATGCATCAGAAACCGCACAGGGCTACACTGGACAGAAATGTGAGAGTGCAGCTGTGCTTCGGTCAGCTTCTGCACCTCCGGGTCTCGCTGACAATCAGCACGGTCAGCCAGTCCTTAAAATCCGAGCCATGAAGTCAATGCCATATATGTCGAATTTCATATATATATATATATACTTATATATATATATATATATACATATATAGATACACACGTTTTCTGTTGGTACGTCTGTTCCGAAGCAAAGCGATGTGCCTACCTGGCACTATCAATGGACCCCTTAATTATACACATATGTATGTGTATCTTCTTTGCAAATATGTGTATATATATAAATATATATAGACATGTAGTTGTATACGTGTATAATATATGTATATATATATATATATGCTTGGTGATATGTCTACACATGCCATGCTGCTGTGACGATATTTGTCAAAGTTAAGGTTTATGACAAGCATCGGCGATGACAACACACGAAGGACTTGATTGCATGAGCATCCGGGTTGATGTGGGAGGCATCGATCTTCACCTGACAAATGTTGTATCCGACTCTTCCACACAAGGAAAAGACCGTTTGAGTCTTTCGGATTCGTAACACAAGAAAGCACCTCGTGCTTCTCGACGTTGAGGTGCTTCATCTGCATGGCACACGAGCTAACCCAAAGATAAATATGCCCATGCGGAACTCATATCACAAAGTCCAATCCCGACCCACCTTCGTCTGCACACGAAACTTCGACAACACCATTTCCAAGACATTGACGTAGCCCAACGCGTAGTGCTGGAGATGGCGTCCACAAAGAGGGCCAAGTAAAACCTTGGAAAACATTTCATGGGTGCGATACTGAAGGAGCCAGTGCAGTTGTGTCCAAGCAAAACGGAAGTCGAGGCACAGCATTGAGCTTCAGTCCCAAGGCGGTCGGGATCCGCTGCTGACCTTTGCTGTCCGCCGGCCATGAAACCAAGGCCTTGTCGTTCAAGGCCAAGCTTTGCAGCGCCGGGCTGTCAGACCACTCCTGCACAGCACGAATGTTTGCGTGGAGGGATGCAAAGCACAAAGCTCACACTGTGATCCCAATGGCCTGCATCACAGCCTTCAAGAGCTCACTCAGGAGCTTTTGCGACAGAGCTTCATCCGTCTCTCGGATCGGTCCCGGCTCCATGGCACCACAGAGCACAAAAGAAACAGCTCAGAAAAGCTAAACAAAAGCCAGAAGCTGCCAGACAGGGACGGAAGTCAACAAGCCACAAGAAGCATCGACACTTCCACCAGGGGCAACTGCTGCTCTGAATAAGGCTGGGCTCCAGGCTTCCATCACTTTCATCAGCATCATGCGTATGCACATTCCAAGTTCTGCTGACTCATACTCTTGCATTTATTGTTACCCGAATGCGTCTCTGCTGTGCGCCATGTTACCGTTGCATTGCATTTATAAAACTGGGACGTCATTTGAAAGCATGAGATGATTCGGCCATCGTTCATCAACATGGTTGGATGCTTCCAATGTTGAACAGGACGGCTCTGCTTGTTCATGGTAGGAGAACATGTTTGATCCTGGTCACACACCTGCAACCAAACCAAGCCATCACGATCACAGCTGCTCTGCCAGCAAACTTGAAAAGCAGATGCTCATGCATGCTGCATGCCAGAATGTATATATATATATATATATGTATATACATATATATATATATATAAATATATATATATATATCTTGTTTTCTGATATATGTATATGTATATGTACATGTACATGTATGTGTATACATGTGTATATGTATATGTACATGTATGTTTAACTGTGTATGCCCTTGCTTGCATGCATTGCTGTAGGTTGGAGTGTATTGAAGTATGTGTTCATATGTGTGATACCACCTGTTTTTCTGATGATATAGTACCAGTGCAGCCTTCATGGATATCTCAGAGCTGCTTCTGTGTCCGTATAGATTTGAAAATGTGTTTGCCAACAAAAAAACTTTGGTATGGAATCATGAATGGCATCCAATAGAAAGCTTCGGGTGTGTTTGTTCAAGAACTAGTTTTCTGGTCACCAAGAAACTATTTTGTACCGGAAACCAGATTCGACCCACCAAAAGTAGGAAACCAGAATAAACCCCTACAAACCCATGTCCAGGTATGTACATAAATGTACATATACAAAAGTTAAGCCCTTAGCACTCTAGTGCTTTAGAGGGTGGTATTTGTGGTTATTTTTGACAGCCGGGCTGGCCGTGGACCTAGCGGACTGTCAAATGTCTTCGAGTGCGAATGTCGTCTATGAAGCTTAGATACCCGAAACCTTAAGTTCCTCAAACTTCTTGAACCAAAAGACCCTTAAGGCCCCTGAACCTGTAGTTCAGAGCCTGCAGTATGGCATACAGTACAGTGCTTGACTAGGACCTGTGACGAGGAGTCTGTTACGAGCAAAAGCATCGAGTTTTGGGTGCCGGAGTTAGGGTTTGTAGGCCTTGGGGTTAAGGGCCGTGAGTAATATAGAGGCCTTAATAATTCAAATAGGTTTTGGGTATATAATACTATACATTATAATAAGGAACCCCCAAAACCCTATTCTAATTATTAAGGCCCCTACAGTATAGGGTGGGGGCTTGCCCTCGGAGGACCAGCGCCGGAGAGCTCGGCTGTGCTGAAGCAGCGCGTGTTTTCGGATGCCTCCTGGCGGCATCAGAAAGTGTTGTAATGTAGGGGCAACGAACGACGACGACTACTAACTACCCGCCGACCAGTAAGCACGAAAACCTGGGACCAGAGTGTGGCCGGGGGTAGGGGGCGGCGAAGTTTGAGCTCACTTGGGCATAGCCGACTGCTCTTCGCCTAATTCACTGGGACCCGGAGCGGAAGTGCTGTCTTTTTTTTTTGCTTGGATTTGCTACACAGGGTTCCAAGGTTTGGGGCTCGGGAGAGAGAGAGAGAGGGGGCTCTGGGCTTCGGGGTTCGGGTTTGTGGTCAAGGTTTAGGTCCTAAGCGTTAGGTCGTTTGATTTCCACTGAAAGCTTTCTATCGCGAAAGTAGGCTGCTGGCCCTGCGGACCACATGTGATAATAAACCCCAACCTGAAAGCCACCCCGCAAGGACCTTGAACCCTAAATCCCTATACCCTTGGACACTAAACCCTCGACCTTGAGACCTTAAACCCTGTCCTCAAGCGTGCAGGAGACCGATGTTGGCTTGCACCTAAGATAGAAGCCTCCACACTCACAAATATTGCTTATCAGGCTTCCTTGACCTAAGTATATTGCAATATGCCCTTCATGGGGCCTCAATATCTTACAACATGCCCCTAATCGGGCCCCGAAATTGAACAGCTGAGGACGATTTCCTGCTTCTCGCAACTCGCCAGCATAGTTGCGTGAATTAGGGTCTGGTTCAAGCTTTATTATGCTTTTTGGTCCACCTCATCCAGCCGTTCACGCAGCATGTGCGCTGTCCTTTCTGCTTTCGGTCTTTCTATGATAATTCTAGCAGAGCATTCTCGAAGTGTTTCAGGGCACTGTATGAAGTTAACTGTGCCTTTGCCAAAGTATATTCCCGGTGACCATGCTGAAGGGAGTGGCACTAGGGCTTGTGAAATCTCCAGGCCATCTTACCCTAGGCACCAAGAACCCGGCACCTTTGCGTAAACCGAAATCCAGCAGCCGTCACGGTTTAGGGTTTAGGGTTCACCCGGGCCGCCAGAGTCTAGGACATTTTCAGGTGGGTAGTTACCGTTATAGGAGCCGCATAGAAGGTCTATATATACCATATAGAAGCCTTATAGAATCCCTATATACCCTAAACTCCCCACCTGCAGTTTCCTTTAACAGAGTGCCAAGGATGAGGAGCTAGACGACAGAGCCTCGACTGCAGCAAGTTAGAATCCTTCCATCAGGGGAGGCTGTCCGGGAGATTCCACAGTCAATCAGTTAGTTGAGGGTCCTGCATGCTGATCCTTTTTGTAAGAAGTATAGGCACGACTTTGAATCCCAAGTTCAGAAGCAAGGTTGGCCAGAAATCTTCGCAGGCTGATGACATAATCGAACCACCAACCCGTAACTTCAAACATTGGCCTCTGTGTTGTTAGATTGCGGTAAGTAAAAGAATACCAGGCATGGACTCTCGCGAAAATCGTTCCAAGTTGTGCGATTTCTCTTCTCTGGCTTGCGAAAACCTCCTAGTCCTGCCTAAACCCAAAACCCTAAACCCTAAACCCCAAGGTTTAGGGTTTAGGGTTTAGGGCAAAGCCCCTAAACCCTAAACCATAAAACCCTAAGCCCTGAACCCTTGCTCTGTCAGGTGTGCAGGGAAAGGACGACAGGGTGGTCGAGGTCCTGCTCTGCGGCAAGCCCGCCAGGGCCTCGAAGCTCTGGGTTTAGTCCCTTAGGGGTTAAGGGTTCAGGGGCTTTGGGGTTTAGGGTGTTTAGGGTTTTGGAGCTTTAGGGTTTAGGGGCTTTGGGGTTTAGGGTTTAGGGTTAGTCCCGTAAGTGTTTAGGGTTTCGGGTTTAGGGTCCAGGACGACTGCCGAGACCCGAGAAAGAAGAAATGCGCCTCAATCATCAGGAATACCTTTCCTTAGGGATCCTGGCATTGTAAAAGTAAGCTGTACTATAATGCACCGCCCGCCCTCAAACCAAAAAAAATAGATCAACGCCCCCTATACTGCTCGGGAGTTTGGGCTCATTGCTTTTTGCATAAGCCTAAGCCATGTTTAATTCAATCCGAAAGTATCTACACCATCGAGGCCGTAGGGACCCATCGAAAAAGCCGAAGCCCCAAACTGTGGGCGAGTTTGTCACAGGTAGATCTTGCATGGCGATACTGTGAAGACCGTTTTGGGCGCTGAATTCTGGGGCTCAGGTCCGTCGCGACCTGAACCCAGACTGCACATAACCTGTCATGAGTCAACGAAACCGAGAGACCCCGTCTGGCCCCCAAAGCCTAAACCTCGAAACCTAAAAACTAAACCCCTGAACCCCTAAGCCCTAAACCCCTAAACCCCTAAGCTCCTAAACCCTAAACCCTAACCTCCTAAACCCTAAACCCCTAAACCCCTAAACCCTAAACCCCTGTAGAGTCGTACTCAGGTCCACAGCACCGTAAGAGGCAAGGCCCTCAAAGAGGTGCTTCCGTTGCACGACACCAGCGTGTGGGGGCCCAGCGTAGGAGACTGCTTTCGGTGTTAGGGGGTTAAGGGGTTTAGAGTTTAGGGTTTGCGGTTTAGGGTTTAGGAGTTTAGGGTTTAGGGGTTTAGGGTTTAGGGGTTTAGGGGTTGAGGGTGTAGGGAGACTGCATTGGGGCTGTAGGCTTTTACAGGCTTTGCCTTAAACGGTTCGAGACAATGCAGTAATATAGTACAAAACCATAATATTATGTGGTTTGTTGAAGGGTTGATAAGATGTTACAGCGGCTTATGACGAGGTTGCAGGGCTTGTATAGTGGCTGAGTGCTTTGTCAGAGCCTTACAGAGGGGCACCCGTTCTTTAGCTGGACTTGTCGATCAGGCTGCCTTTTGATGCATTGTTGAAGTCCGTCACAAGTTTCTCAGAGACTCCAATATCCCTTATTTAAGGAGTATACCTTAAACTATATTAAGGATCCCACTATAATTTAAGGAATATTCCTTAATTAAGGGATATTGGAGTCTCTGGGTTCTCACCAGGCCTGTATGGAAGACAAGGCCTTGTACTGTATGCGCTGCTGGGGTGCAGGTGGCAAGTAGGTGGCAAGGCCTCAGATGTCTGAGGGGGAAGTGGGTCGTTTACTGTAGGGCCTGTAGGGGCCTTGCTAATTAGAATACGGATTCGGGGCCCATTATACTATGATTATGATAAGGAAATCCCCAGAAAGTGCAGGTATTTATTTAGGCCCCTGCATTAGGGCGTGCGTTTAGGGCTTTTGGGGTCGCTCGAGGTCATGCCTTGCGCACCTCAAGACCGTTGGGTCGGTTGAGTTTTAGCCAGTTCAAAGCCTAGAGTCGGGGGAATTCCCAGAGACTCCAATATCCCTTAACTAAGGAGTATTCCTTAAATCAGATTAAGGTTTCTACTATAATTTAAGGAATATTCCTTAGCTGAGGGATATTGGAGTCTCCGGGTTCTTCCTGGTGGACATGGGGTGAGATTTGGATTTGCAGCGTGAACAGGCACAGGTCAGAATAGGGCTACAGGTATCCTGAACATGCCCATGTTCAAGAAGTTTTGAAGCCAGCCTCCCCGACTAAGTCCAAGCCGGGGGCTCATCTGGCGCTCTGGTTCGGGTTTGAAGCGTCGTGTACCGGCAGCAGCAGAAGCGGCAGCATCAGTTCGATTGGCAGTCACATCAGGGGCAGCAGCGACAAAGACAAGAAGAACATCAACGGTCACTGCAATGGCAAAGGCAACTGACGTAGTCAACGATAGCAACAGTCAAAATTCCCAGCAGCAGTGGAAGCTTGAAAGTTTCGGTATAGTCCTCATAAGAATCGCCCAACCGGGCCGAGGCAGTCGCCAAAAAAGATGCGACACCGAGGGCACTTCCTGAGGTGGCCTACTTGCATGGGCCAGGGATCATCGGGTCTTGTAAGTGTTTTGTACCAATGTGCCTCTGTGTTTGTATCGTTTTGTATGGTTTGAGAACGTTTAAGGATGAATCATGGTTAGTAGCTCGGGTTATTTGTTTTGGGTGCATAAGGGTTAGGATCACTCTTGTTCTCTGTAGAGTTTAATTAGATGCGTTGTAGGAGGTTTCGCCTTTAGCTTGTGCAGCTTCGGGGTTTTGCTTTTGGGTTTTTCGGCCTCCGGCTGAGGGCTTCCTGGCACCAGGGTTTAGGCTTGAGGGTTTAGGGTATACCAAACTGAATCCCCATAGCCTCCAAATTCACAGCTAAAAATTCACAGCTGAGCCCGTAAAACTCCATGCCACTGTTGCTATTCCATGGGAGAAGCCAGGTTTTGAAGTAAACCCTACTATAGGGGCCTTAATCATTACCTATACTTTTTGGGGGGATCCTTATTATAAACATACGATAATGGGCCCCCAAAACCCTATTTTGATTATTAAGGCCCCTACATTAACGCCTGAACCCTAAACTCTCAACCCCCAACTCCCTAAACCTTGAACCCCACACTCCGAACTGATTGAGGCCCGTTTCCGGGCGGCGCAGCAGGCGCGGCGGAAGCTGGAGCGAGCGGCGCGGGGCCCCGGGGAGAAGCTTTGTGCAGGTTTCGAGCTTTGGTCGGAACATGTGGGGGTTTAGGGTTTAGGGTTTAGGGGTTTAGGGTTTAGGGTTGGCTACGGCCATTTTGGCTCAAGTTTGGCTACGAGACCCAAATGGGTAAAATAATTCGTGATCCGCCTCGAGCTGCA
>CAJNDV010025047.1:1199-26081 GCA_905221635.1 Symbiodinium sp. CCMP2456 | reverse complement strand
GTTCCGACAATCAGATGCTAGTCACAATAATTTCCTGACCTTCCCCGGCCGACTCTCCAAGCCCGGATGCAAAAAGGGTTTAGGGTTTAGGGGTTTAGGGTTTAGGAACATGTGGGGGTTTCCGAAAATAAGGGTACCTTATTTTGGGGTCCTTATAATAAGGATCCTACTATTTAGGGTACTATATTAGGGTCCCCTATTTTCGGAAACCCCCATGTAAGTAGTGATAGTAACCCCCTTCCCTCTATATGAAAATGTGGTAAACACATGCTTTTTCCTAATTATACAGGACCTTACATAATTATTCAGGACCCTACATCTTACAGTTACTTATGCTGTACTCGGGGGGAATTTCGGATGCCCTTGCAATACATATCCCTGACCGTTCATACAGGTACCTATTCAGGAGCCATTGTTTGGGCCCATTGGGGTGGGGGCAGTTCAAGAGCAACCCAACCTGAGTCTTGCAGCATACGATTTGGGAGTTTAGAAAGCGGGGTTGCAAGCCGGCACAGGAATAACTACAAAGCATTCTACCCGACTTGAAAGTCAAAAGCTGGATTCTTGTAACGGCCCTAAACCCTAAACTCAGCCTGCAATCCTGCGAAGCTTTCTTCAACCCTACAAACTTTTTCCATTTTCGAACCTCAGTGCGACGCTTAGAGTGCGATGTATTGTCTCGATGTTGCTTTGTACGTGTCTTGCAAGTATTGATCTTAGATAGCCAATGGGTGAACTTTAAGCTTTTTGGCTCTATATATAAGGTCGATGCTAAAAAGTTCGAACTTTTTGGGGCCTGGTTGTCGAAGAAGAGAGCGAAAGTTGAAGGTTTAGTCAGGTTGAGGATTCACATGTGTTGGGTTTTGGGGTGTGGGGTTGAGGATTCTGCCGAGTTCGGGACTACTTCAAGGATCATGGGACTTAGTAGCTGTACGATCATGAGCATCGCTGCTTTACTTACATGGTTATGTACTTCTGTCCCCAAGATAAGCACTTAAAGCCTTATAACTACCTCGTCCCGTGATGCTCGCAGCCACTTGAGTTAGGAAGCTGGAGTCTGGGGCTAAGGACTTCAGGCTGGGTGTAGGATCTCACTCCCAGGCAGACCGATAGCCAGAGACACAAAACACACATCCGCACGCCTTGCACCTAAAGTTACACAGACACACAGAAGCAGGCATATGCACACACAACCCCCAGTCCGCGGAAGCCGTCTGCTATCCTGAATCCTGCCACTCTACAACTGAAGCGCCACCCTGTAATCCCAACACTTAATTCCTACCCCTGAGACCCTGCACCCTGAGCGCCAAATCCAACACTCAGACCTCTATCCCAATTCAACCCGAAAGCCGTAAACTTAGCAGGATTCAATTCTTGAGATCTCGAGGTTTTGCCACAGGTCCAACCTAAACCCTAAGCCCTAAACTCGAGATCTCGGGGCTTTGCCACAGGTCCAACTGGAGGAATACCAGGCTCGGGCTTGCGATATGCTCCTTTCTCCGATGTTGGCCGTTCAGACACCTTTGGTCTTTGTAATTTGATTAGAACCCTAAACCCCAAAATCCTAAACCCTTAGTCTTAGTGTTTTTTCAGGCCTCAGAAGGGAGATAAAAGGCCAGCCAGAGCACCGTGATGCAGATGAAGCGGTTTCTGTGGCTTTCGCTTTGCCCTTTGTGAGAGTGTAAGCTTGCATTTTTTTTGGTGCAGGCTTGAGATTTCGGGACGTACTTCGGGTTTTGGTTTTAAGGGTTCGGACTTGCGGTGCTGAGGCCCTTAGGCCTTTGGCTTTAAATTGGGATCTTGGGACGGGCTTCACGGAGTTTCGACCGCAGCGTGACTTCAAGCCAAGAATCACTGCCCTGGAGCCCGCCACCACCGAAAAGATCATCGGCCACGGGAACCTGCATTCAAACTGCTGCAGCCGGCCTGCGTCCTTACAGCTTCTCTCAGTATTGGTCTCGGCCAGGACTCGGGTATTTGGGGGGTTCCCGAAAATAAGGGACCCTAATATAGTACCCTAAACAGTAAGATCCTTATTATAAGGACCCCCCAAAAAGGTACCCCTAGTTTTCGGAAACTCCTATTTCAAGGGTTTAGAGCTCTGGGTTCTTCAAGTCGGAGGCCTCGACACCCTCCGGCTAGATCCGAACCAGACCTTACCCGTCCCCGGAAAGGCGAAGGCAACACAACGACGAAACTGCCCGGGTTAATTCGGCGTTTAAGTATGGAGGCCCAAGGCGTCCCGAAACCCTTCACGGTCTACTTAACGGCTCATGGGGCATAGTAGATAAGAGTAGGTAAGGTTATGATATTCTTCGGGGTTTGAATAAGTATGCTTGCAATATTTCCAACAACCAGTTACTAAGGCACTAAGGCTCATGATCCCTTGAGTACCCTTTCCTGATGTCGCCGCCGACAGCGACGAAGAACCGGGCGACGAGACCGAGGAACGCTTCCTGAGATTGGTGGGCGAGCAGAAGGTGTCGAAGCTCCGTAGCGTGAGCAAGACTGCATGCGACGCGGCACCCCAGAACATGGGTATGCCGAGCTCGTGGGGTGCCACTTCAGGGCGGTCGCTGTCTATCCTGGAGGGGTTGGGGAATGTAGACAAGCCGGTTCCCCAACTAAGCATCATGACACGGATCCTGATATCAGAGCTTTGAAGAAAAAAAAGGCTCACTAATCAGGGGCCTACACTGCCTTTTCGGGCTTTTGTGTTGATTAGGTTTAGGGTTTAGTCTCGATGCTCGGAGATTAGAGTCCAGAAACCCTAAACCCTAAACCCCTAAACCCCAAGGAGTCCAGACTTTGGGGATGTCCTGCTTAGCTCCCTCGGGCCCTAGGGTTCAGGGCAGGGCAACATCTCGTGTACTCCGCTCCTGCAATTTGCGCCAGTTGCGCCAGATGGTAGTTTCGGTTTGGGGTTTAAGGTTTAGGGGTTTAGGGTTTTTAGGCGGTTTAGGGGTTTAGGGGCTTAGGGTTTAGGGCTTCAAGGTTTTAGGGTTTAGGGCTTGCGCGAGCAGAAGTAGTTCACCTTAGCGTTGCACAGGGTCTTCCTAGCCTATGACTTGTCTTTTGTCTTTATCGTTCTCAGGCTGCCTGCCCAGTCTCGCTGACCGGCAGGAGTCCTTTAATATGATGAGAGCTTCCTTTTTAAGATTTCTGACAATAGAGACCCCAAAAGGGATCGGAGGCCCTGAACCCTTTTTCCTGGTAGCCCTAAGCACAACATCCTACACCCTAAAACTTCACCTGCCTGCCCCTGGTACCACTAGAAACCTACTTTGTAAAGCTCACATAGATAGAACTCAGAAACATTGACCCCGAATGTACTAGACCCTAAACAACCGAGCCCTTCTTGGATAGTTGGGTTCGGCTTGGTGGTGGTTGTCTCTAAGGGCTTTAGGAGGGACCCTTAGTAGGGACCCTTGTAGATTATTGGGTTTAGTATGGAGACTACCTGGCTATATAAGGGGTATATAAGGACTATACAAAAGCTATTTAAAGGTAATGGGATTAAGGGTCCCTATTAGGGGTCCCTCCTAAAGTCCTTAGATGTCAGTCAGGCACTAGATTGGACCTCACCATGTGGGGCCTGCGAGTGTGAGAGTCAAAACCACAAACCAGAGACTCCAATATCAAATTAAGGAAGACTCCAGAATTAAGGGATATTGGAGTCTCCGGGAAACTGAAAGAGAGGCTGCCCGTAGATTGTAAACGTGCTGAAAGGAGCGAAGGCTGGCCGAGCGGATCCAGGCAGGGTCAGGAACTTGTTCCCTTGAGGGCTCCCTAAATTAGTCAGGGCTCGTTTAAAAGGTCCCTTAAACATCCTAAAGTTTGTGGGTTCGTATGAGGGTTAAGGGTTCCAGAAGGGGTTTCAGGTTGCGGGGCTTCGAGGTGGCAAAACCCCTTCTCCAGAAAGAGTAGCAGATTACATAATTGAAGACACAAAATCTCGCAAAACCCCCGAAACCCTAAACCCCTAAACCCCTAAACCTTAAGCCCTGGAGCGTTCTGTCGGCATCCGGCACTTCAGGGCTTTTCCAAGACCCTCGGCACTGCATCCGGATTCCCTAAACCCAAAAAGGGGTTTAGGGTCATAGCGTTATAGGGTTTGGTTTAGGGCTTAGGGCACCCTGAACTTTTGGGTTAGGGTTTAGGGTTCAGGGTTTGGGGAACCTTAAACTTTTTGGGTTAGGTTTTAGGATTTGGAGTTTAGGGGACCTTAAACTTTTGGGTTTAGGGTGGAGGGAACCCGAAACTTAAGGGTTTAGGGATCCTCAAGCTCTAAACCCGATGCAATCAAAGCCCTCAGGCTCGTGGAGTTGGAGTTCAGGGGTTCTGGGTTCGGCGCTACATGGAGGATCATGGGACTTAGTAACCAGGGTTATAAAGAAGGTAATTATAGTTATAACCCCAATTACGGTACTTATAGCCTTACTTACTAAGTCCCATGATCCTCCAAGTAGAGGGTTCCGGCTGTGGGGCCAACACTTGGAGGATCATGGGACTTAGTAAGTAAGGTTATAAGTTTCTTGATTGGGGTTATAAGTATAGTTAACCTGAATTATAACCCTACTTACTAAGTCCCATGATCCTTTAAGCAGAGTGCGACGAGCCTTGCTTGAGGAAGTTTGGCGTGTAGGGGGTTTAGGGTTTAGCATTTGGTTCCGGGTTTAAGGTTTATAGGGGTTTAGGGTTTAAACTCTCGACACTTATAGAGTTGCCGAAGAGGGGAGCTGGAAGAGACATGCAACAGTGGAGTCAGACCCGAAGCACACCAAACCTTAAACCCGCACCCTAAACCCCCCTTCAAGCTTAGCTGGAACTCTTGTTATAGAGCCATTCGTAGAGCCCCCCCAAAAAAACGTTCCTTTATCCTGATTTCCTTCTATCCAGGTAGGGTTGTTTGGGGCTACAGCTAAACCCTCAGCCGGTCGGTGGCGGAAGTTGTGAAACAGTCGCAGGAAGGGACGGGTTTAGGATTTAGCTGATGATCAGAGACTGGGTTCAAAAAAAGGGTTTAGGGCAGGGCTAAGAGATGGTCAGCACGATGGGGGTGGACTCTGGGTCTTAACGGCTTCTGTGTTCTTGTATTCATGTGTTTATTTGGTAGGCTCTTTTAATGAGTGCTGTGATTATGTGTATTGTGATTATAAGTAAGTATAGTCATTATTGCCACGGTAGTTTATTGTTTTACTTGTCACGTTTAGCAGGGTTTGCGGACTTGGTGATTTGAGGCCCACACTGCCCCCGAAGAAGCTCAACGAAAGCCTGTAATTTTGTCTATCGGCCCAGAAACACAGTTCTGGGCTGCAGGTCAAAACCCTAAACAGGCGCAAGTCCCTTGGTTGAGAGAGCGGAAGCGACGAGAATCCTGGATGAAGTCCGACAGCTCTGTTGCGTCGGGTCAAGCTCGACCGGAGCTGTTTATCAGCTTGGCAGCTTCCCCAGCGTGCTGTTTCGGGACCAGCGCTTTGATCGGCTATCCGACCATCCTCTCCAGAAGCCACGGTGCAAGAATGAGCCCTGGCACAGCCGATGCCTGCCCGTCGGGCTTCTGGATCCGGGGAGGCTGCCTGGGGAGCTTTGGCATTCATGATCCCCGCAGCCTTGCAGCTGAAAGCAGGAAGCGCCACAAGATGCATGTAGGTAGTTGTCAAAATTATGGTCCCTTTTTGGGTACCCTAAATATTAGGTGCCGTACTATTATAAGGACCCAAAAAGGGACCCTAATTTTGACAACCACCCATGTGAAAGTTCTGGATTGGCAGGAAAGCCTCCGCTCGCGTTCAGGCCGTGAAGTCTGTGCCGCTGTAAGTCTAGAGGCATGAAGAGGGATCAGCTTGTGAAGGATACGAGTTCCACCAAGTCATGGACCTTGCCAGGCTTGTCCGAGTGCGAGCGTCAAAACCCCAAACCAAACCCTCTTCTATGCGCTGTAGATGGGCAGTCTTGAACTTAGGGACTCCGCTTCTCCCAGAGAGGCTGGGTACCCATGAATCATGATAAGAAGCCATGCTATACTTCAAAGAATATGCCTGCATTAAGGTCTAGTCTAGTGGCCGGTTTTGAGTTCAGGAACCTTTATGAAGAGGCTACGAGTCTTTACTAGTTATTGTGGCCCCTTAACCGAAATTCCAGAATATAGCCGCGCAGATCTAAGAAACTGCTGAGGCGTAAGGTTACTCCCGCACCCTAAACCTCGTTTTCAGGGTTCTTCATACTATTTTTTTACATAAGTTCTTCAAATGGTAGCTTGCCCATAAAGGGGTTTAGTACTCTAGGATTCAACAAGATGCTTTGGGTTTAGGGCCTTAGGGACAAGCCCGGATACAACAAAGGGTTCAGCGGCTTTGCCACTCCTTCCTCGCTTGAGGCCCTGGAGATAGCTCTGGATGACGAAACCGCCCACCAGAAGGCGAGTTTGAGGTTTTGGGCGTTTTGGGTTCTTATGAGGGTTCTGAGTATGGAGTGCGCAGGTTTAGATGTTGTTTAGCGCTTATCAGGTACCCAACCTTGATCCTTTCCGGACATAGCGTCTTACTATATTACCACGGTTCCCAAAGATAGATTTGGGATGGGGGGAACCGGGATTTGAGCAACCAGGGCTTAAACCATTCAGGATATACCCGGACCCTAAAGAACCTACCTTTTTAGGGTTCCTTACTATGAATTCTTTATATAAGTCCTTACGAAGGTAGGCTATTTGGGGTTAGGGTAGGGTTTAGGGTTTAGGGTTTAGGGTTTTGCATGGTTGTGAAGCTCCTCTGGGTTTGGGTTGGGTCCATCCACTGAGCACTCAAACCCAAACCTGAAGGTTCAATCATGAGGATGGGTCCTAAGCCAACACCCTCGAGCCGTAATCGAAAAGCTCGAAACCGCTAAGCCTAACTACAACGCCCCTAAATCCCTAAACCCTAAACCCGAATCCCAATAATCGAACTCTTACAACATGTTCAGGAGCTCGAGAAGCGGCAGAAGAAGAGGCATGCCCGTCAAGAGCAACTCAAGAAGGACGGTGCCCCAACATTTTTCGGCAGAAACATTCCATAATATAGAAGCCTAAAAAATTTCTTATGCTGTTTTGGGGGCTCCTTCTTACAATTATCGTAGAATGGGCCCCAAAACCCTATTCTAATTATTAAGATATTTTTCGCCCCCTTTCTGGAAGGCCTCAACTCGTAGCCCCTAGCTGCTGAGCTTTATTTTTTTGGCTCTAAGGGTTTAGGGTTTAGGTTTCAGGGTTCAGGGTTTAGGGTTTTAGGGTTTAGGGTTTAGGGCCCACACCCTGAAACTTTAAACCCCAGACCCTGAGCTCTACAACAGCCAACAGCCCAGGCCATCACGCCCGCTCCCTGAGACTGAATTAGGTTCCTTGGTTTTCGGGCTGAGGGTTCAGAGTCTAGGAAGCCAGGAGCAGGTACTCGTACCATTTGGAGGTTTCCGAAAATAAGGGGTACCTTATTGTGGGGTCCTTATAATAAGGATCCTACTATTTAGAGTACCATATTAGAGTCCCCTATTTTCGGAAACCCCCATTTGTAGACTTGGCGGCCCTAAAGCACAGCACGTTAGTTAGTGCACACTTGAAGCAGGGCGTGTAACCAAACTAGCGTCACAATTTAATTTAGTTGAACCCGAAACTCTAAACCCATCTTGATGAGTGTTTCACGTCATTGCAGGCCTCGAACCACATGCCTCGCCTGGAGTGTGCGAGGGTGAGCGCCGAAACCCCTAAAGCCCCTAAACGGCCCTAAACCCAAAACCCCTAAACCCCTAAACCCCTAAACCCCTAAACCCCAAACCCCACAACCCTAAATTTAAAGGGCCCTAAACCCTAAACCCTAAACCCTAAACCCTAAACCCCAAAAGCAGGACCTGAACGATGGCATTGCGAGGAAGCTGGAAGCCGAGAAGTGGCAGGCCGAGTCTGGGTGCGTACCCTCAGCGGTTTAGGCTTTTTTGGGGAGATTTAGGGTTTAGGGTTTAGGGTTTAGGGTTTAGTTTTTTGGGGGGAGATTTAGGGTTTAGGGTTTAGGGTTTAGTTTTTTTGGGGGGGATTTAGGGTTAAGCCTTAAACCCTATAAACAAGTCTTGAATTAGGTTTTTTTTTGGGATTTAAGGTTAAGCCTTAAACCCTATAAGCAAGTCTTGAATTAGGTTTTTTTGGGGGGGTTTAGCGTTAAACCTTATAAACCCTATAAACAAGTCTTCAACAGACTCCTACAAACCTGAAACCATCATAGCCCTGAGCCCTATACTATACCCTAGAAGCCATAAGCCCTACCTTACCCTACCAAAAAACCTACTTTTTTGCAGGGTCCCTATAAATTCGATATTAGGGTTTATGATAAGAACCTACAAAAAGTAGGTTTTGGTAGGTTAAGGGATAGCATGTCAGAATATATGGGGGCTCCTGCACTCCCTGTTCGAAGGGCTTGGGGTTCGGAGCACATACAGGGCAACGTGATGTTGGGTACCTTAGCAAAACCCCGGCTGCGTGGTTCGGAGGAAAGCAGTATTTGGCTAAGCGGTTTAGGGTTTAGTAGCTTGGAGGCACTTCAGAGAGATCTCGTTCAAAAGGGTTTAGTAGTCTTGCTATTGTAAGCATCATCGACGTCATTACACACTAGTTTGAGAGACTTCTGCGGTTGTGAAAATGTTGCTTAAGCTGTTGGTTATTGCTATCGTGCTTATCCCTTTCGGCACCGCCATAATTATATACCGAGATTATTACTATCGTGCTTATCCAAATCAGCACCGCTATAATTCTATACCGTCATGAGCAGTGACTCCTTGCTTCCATATTCGTCGCCATGCTCGTTATGATCAATACGGAGGACTGAGGGTTGCCTAACAAAGAAGCTCAGAAGTAGGTGTCCCGGGTGTGTCGTTTCAAGAAGCCTCAGAAACTCGCAACTGACACTTTCATTGGACACGGTTCTAAACCCTACGTCCTAAATCCTAAACCCTAAACCCTAAACCTTAAACCCAAACTCTAGACTTCTATAAACCCTGGAGCCTAACCGCAAAAACAAGCCCAAACCCCAAACCGCTGGGATTTCGAACCGTAAGCTTCCGCAAAGCTTCGCTGTTTCAGGCAGAAGAGGAGAAGCGAAAGGAGGACGAGAAGACGAAGGACGGGCCGGACAGGTTTTTCCGGGTCTAGGGTTTTGGAGTTTAGGGTTTGGGGGTTTAGGGTTTAAGGGTTTAGGGGTTTTGGGGTTTAGGGTTTGGGGCTTTAGGGTTTGGGGGTTTAGGGTTTAAGGGTTTTGGAGTTTAGGGTTTGGGGGTTTAGGGTTTAAATTTAAATTAGAGTCAGAGTGAGGTTTAGCCCCCCGTTCAGTCTGTTGGGGCAAGCTGGCCAGATTTGTGCGCAGCTAGCGTCATCGGGAAGTGGTCCAGAGTTCCTCTTGAGGGAAGGACCTGACCGATGGGAAGACATCGCCACTGCATCTGCCTGAGCCGGAAAGCACATCTTGCCTATCCTTGGAGAGTCCTGCAGATAACTCCGCAAAAGCCTAAGCACTTCTATTCCAAAGCCTTAGCCGCGAGACCAACATCACGAAACCGTCGCAGTTGACGCCGGACCAGCCTTCCGTTATACTATAGTAGTGCTGCCGTGAATAATTAGCAGTTTTATTCTTAGCGTTCCCCAAAGTATACAACATAAAACTCCTGACTAGCGCTTTTAGGCAAATATTCTAAACCCTACACCCTAAACCCTAAACCCTAAACCGTGCCCCTCGAGGCGTCGTGTTGTTGCGGGCTTAACAGAACCCTCTCTTACCCAGAGACTCCAATATCCCTTCAGGAATATTGCTTAAATTATAGTAGGATCCTTAATATGATTTAAGGAATATTCCTTAATCAAGGAATAATGGAGTCTCTGGGTAGTATTAGGGAGACCCCCCCAAAGGGGACCCTTCTTAACCCTACTTGTGGCTCTCTTACAAGGGACCTTATTGAGAGGGTCTATATCCTCCAGGGTCCCCGTAGTCCTAAAACCTACCCTCTATTCGTCCCCAAACCGTTAACTCAAGTCCGAAGTTTAAGAACAAACCCAATGCTTGACACTGGCGCACTTTTCATTCACCGACAAGCAAAAAGCAAAGCCCTAAGCCTTAAACCATCTGAAGCCGAGACCCTCAAATCCTAAACCTCATGGAAATCTTGATCCTCTGGATCACAAGCTCCAAATTTGAAACCCGGCAGATGCCAAACCATAATCCACATCCAAAACAGTGAAATATGACCCGCCCGCAGACCCCTCCTGGCAGTTCCAGGGGCAAACTAATCTCTGAATTGGGATCTAGTTCAGGAATTCAGTTTAAGTTGCCATAACAAGGAAACCTTGCTTTGCTTTAGATCCAGGCTGTGTGGAATTACATGAGGTCCTGAGGTCCCTTAGCAAGAACCCAGTAAACAAAATCTCAGTCTCTTCTTCTTCGCCCGGACCACGGGGACAGAAAGTGGGAACATCATCATCCTCATCGTTGGCCCCAGCACGCATGACCCCTAGCCCATATTCCAACAAGTCTTCCACCCCGAGACCCCGGACCATAAATCCCAAACCCTAAGCCCCAAGCTCACAAGTACAAACAAATTTTCAACAATATGACGGATACAGCAAGGCTCAGCAGAAACGACGCGTTTCATTCATGAACATGACTGAAGCGCCGAAAGCCTTGAAACACAGCGCGCGAGCAGGAGAAAGAGCGGCATGAGCGCTACCGCCAGTCTCAGAAGGACCCATTGACTCCACGGAAGTAGACAAATGATTAACAACCATCCTGTCTTCAAGGGCCCTAAATTCTTACGACAGCAATTACCTTCTTAAGGAAGCGTTAGGATTGTAGAACCTATGTAAAGTAGGGAGGGTGTATTAATCCGGCACTCTCATCCTTAACTGTGGGTCCCTCCGTTTTAAGCAGGCTCTTTTAGGGGAAGTGCTTAGAGGGCTTCAGATGCCCGAAGCGAGGGGGTCCCCTTTCTGCCGATTCAAAAGAGTTGTAGACAGTCCCGCAGAGGATTTATGAAGAGATCACAAGAGGATTTCTTTACGATATGACACCCCGTTCAAAAAGGGTAAGCCATGGTAAGCTCAGACCTGAAGCAACCTTACAGGGGTGTCGAGAGGGATCAGAAACTAGGATATTATACTTAAAGCACAGGGAGTTCGGGAAGTGATTTGAAACCTTGGATAGTGTGCGCTGGATGTTGCGCGGGAAGTTATGGTGCCCCGGAGATCCGTTAAGCTGAAACGGAACGATGACTGAAGCCTTGTCGTGCTTTTGTTGGGTTTTCGCACACACAAACATGTGTTTTGTCTCGCTACTTTATGTTGTTCCTCTCTGACGGTCTTTGTCTCTTGCTCTCTCGTCCTCTCCTTTCCTTCCCTGTTAGACCTTCGTATGGTTTCGGGGGCAAGGGTCAGGGCCCCATCCTTTACTGTTGTCGAGGAGCGGCTAGAGAAGTGGCAAGAGGAGCGGAGCAGGCCCACCCGGTTAGAATGTAGGGATTTGCAAGGGTTGTGCAGCGTTTCGTAAGGCTTTTGTCAGGTTTTGTACGGGTCCACAGCCTAAGGCTCCCCCTGCCCTGCCAGCTACGACTTCTTCACCGATCCCGTCGAGCGTGCGCGCTTCAAGCGCATGGAGATGGAGAGGGAGGCGGCTCTAGGAGTACCTTAAAGGTATCCTTTTGAAGTTCCTGTAAGGGTTCATTTAAGTCTTTCAGGGTTCCTCTAAGGGTGTTAGCGTTTAGGGTGTAGCGGGGATATAATGTTATGAGGGTTTTACAAGCCGTTTACCAAGGTGCAAAGGACCGCGTGGTTAGGTGATCGGGTACTAGCGTAAGTTCGTCTTTGGGGGTTTTATGATTATCGGGTACTTCGACCCTCACGGCTGCAGCAACCAAGGTATTTCAACGACAGAACGGAAATGTACCAAGCACTTCGGGGTCATTTCCGCTGTAGCTCTATGCCACTGGTCGGGTTCCGATTTTGTTTAGGACAGGTGTGGGATGCTGTTTAGTTTTGGGGAAGAGCGTGATCCCTGACCCTAAACCCTAAAACCCTAAACCCAAAACCCTGAACGCTAAAACCCTAAACCCTAAACCCTAATTGTTCAACCCTTAATTAGAGGCTTTTGCCTGCGGCAGGCTGTCTCAGAGGAGGTCTGAGCCTCGACGTGCATCCCCTGCCGTTCAAACGATCGTTTATAAAGATCGGAGAAATCCTTACGGTTGTAGGGTCTAGGACTCTAGTCTAGGAAAAAGGGGCCAGGGTTTATAGGGTTTAGGGTCTATAGGGTTAAGGGTTTAGGGCCCAGGGTTGAGGATCCTTAGTAGGAGTCCTCTGTCGTAGAGCATCATAGCCTACAATGGGGACGACCTCTCAACACGAACAGAGGCCGAACACTAAACCCTTAACCCCTGGCACCTACTACCCAGAGACTCCAATATCCCTTAATTGCGGAATATACCAACTAAATCATATTAAGGATCCTACTGTAGTTTAAGGAATATTCTTTCAAAAGGGATATTGGAGTCTCTGGGTATGTAGGGTACTGGAGCCTTTGGGGCCCCATATAGTTAGTACCTGGAGGGTTAGGGAAACTTAAACCCTGGCACAGGCTGACCTCCTCGCCCTAGAGAAGCGCGAGGCCAAGGAGGAGCGGCTAAGGTTCGAGTTTAGGGTTTAGGGGTTTTAGGGCTTAGGGGTTTTAGGGTTTAGGGGTTTTAGGGTTCAGGGTAGGCTGCGGTCTGAAAATCAGCAGTACTTCCCCCCAAATCCAAAATTACCAAGGCTATCACACTAAGCCCATGGCTGTTTCGCTTGTACTATTTGCGAGTCAATGTGATTGGGCGGGCTGTTACCATAATTTGTGGACTGGTTGCAGGAGGTGGTACGGTTTTAGATGTTTTAGGACATCAAGTCTTTGGTTATTCTTCTATGAAGCAGACGACATGTCGGAGGTTGTGTCACTTGGTCCGACCACACACCCAGAGACCTTGCTTGGCTTGTCCGTAAACCCCTAAACCCCAATCCCAGCCCGCTCAAAGAAACGAACAATCAAAGACCGCAAACCCTCTAAACCCCACACTCTACACCCTAAGCCCTTAGCCCTAAACCCCACACTCTACACCCTAAACCCTAAGCCCTAAACCCCACACTCTCTACATCCTGTAACTTGCAGGAGCGATGTCCCCTCCGCCGCTTAGAGGTGGAGGCTCCTTCTTTTTTCCTTTCTTTTGAGTTATCGGGTTTCGATTGCTGGGTGGAGGGTTTGGGATTTAGGGTTTGGGTCGAGTCCAAATGTTTCGGGTTTGGGGCTAGGGTTTGGCGTTGAGGGATTGATTCAAGGTTTGGGGTTTGGTTGGGGGTTGAGGGTTTTGGGTTGGGCATTCCCTTGGTAAGACGATTCAATACCAAATTAGGTTCCAGGCCCACATGGGCAGTTCCCTAACTTTGGGCCCTTGTTACAATAGGGTGCCGTAATATTTTGGGGACCTAAAAACGACCCTCATTTGGAGAACTACCCACATGGGGGTCGCTTTTTGTAGCTGCTTTTGTAAGCGGGTTTAGACAACTGCCAAGGCTAATCGGCCCAAGCAGAACCAACTAACACTCTCGGTCTATCTCGAAGCCATTGACAAATCTCAAAATGCGAGCGAAGAATCTACGAACCCGCATTTTAAGTAAGGTGTGACATACTATGTAAGGTATTTTGGCCGCAAGACCCTGCCGTGCAAAGTTTATTGCTGGGTAAGCTATCCCTGGAGCTGCTGAACGCGCCCAGCAGCACTCCCCAAAACCCTAAACCCTAAATCCTCCACCCTAAACCCTAGACCCTAACCCAATCAGTTGAGGGTTTAGGGTGGTCCCCGTCTAGGAGTTTGGGAAACAAGGAACCTGAAAACAGATCCCAAAAGGGTTTAGGGTTTAGGGTGTAGGATTTAGGGTTTTAGGGTTTTAGGGTTTAGGGTTTAGGGTTTAGGGCTTGTAGGTTCGTGTGAGCAGCAGCTTTAAATCAGGCACCTCTAGTTTCATCAAGCGCGCATGTGGGTAGCTCTCCAAATTAGGGTCCCTTTTGGGGCCCTTTTTATAACAGTGCCGTACTATGTTGGGGACCCCAAAAAGGGATCCTAGTTTAGAGAACTACCCATGTAGATTCTCTTCATTTTTGCCCTCAACCCTAAACCCCAAACCCCTAAACCCTAAACCCCTAAACCCTAAACCGATGTAGATCCTTTTCATTTTTGCTGGCATTGTCGAGGCACGACTTCAGGAGTTGGAGGACGGCTGCCCTGGCACAGGGATTGATAAAGGAGGCTTTGCAGTAATATAGGGGCCTGAAGAAATACCTACACTATTGTGGGGCTGCTTATTAAAATTATAGCAGAATATACCCCAAAACCTATTCGGAATAATCAAGGCCCCGACATTAGCTCAGGTGCTGCCTGGAACCTTTCTTGCTGATATTACGCAGGTGATGGGAGAATTTCGTCAAGTTTTAGTTTAAAGCTGAGGGCCAAGGGCGGCCTTGAAAGCCCACTTCAGCGCCAAAAGCAATTTGTCCCAGCACCGCACAAACAGACAGCCCCACCCTAAGTTCGACATGCTCGAGCTTTGGCCAAAGCCTCAAATGATAAACCACAAAACCTTCAGACCGCAAACCAGGGATGCAAGAGAGGCGAACTGTAAGACAACCACAGGCACACACACACACACACACTCTGTCTTTCTCTCTCTCTCTTTGTCTTTCTCCTTCTCTCTCCCTCCCTCTCTAACATATCTTGGCAGGACTGCATGGAGCAGCGGCCGTTTGTTCCGCCGAAGCCACACGACCGACCAAAGCCAGTGCTAGTGCAGCTGGATGAGGCCTCCAGGGATCCGGAGTTTGCAGAGGAAAGGGTTGGAGTTTAGGGTCCCGAAACCCTAAACCTAAAACCCTAAAGCCCTAAACTCGAAGCCCCTGAACCGCCTAAAATCTGAAAACCTAAACCCCTAAACCCTTAGACCCTAAACCCCTAAACCCCTAAACCCTGAAAACCTAAACCCCAGTTGGAGCTTAAGCTTCGGAGTCCCCAGTTAAAGTTGTTCCACTCCCGAAGCTTAGTGCGAAGCCTTCTGCACCATTCGAATAACATGGGGCCTAATTGACTACCAACACTATTTTAAGGGGGTTTAGGGTTTAGGGTTTAGGGTTTAGGGTTTAGGACGGGTATTTCAATGTCATGTTAAAGATTTTGTGGCTTCAGGTTTTAGGGCCGTGTTTAGGGTTTCTGTCCGAACCTACCCATAGGCCCCATAGTTGTTCCTTTTCGGGATTCATATTTTGAGTCCTATAAGGTAATCCCAAAAAGGAACTACTATGGGGCCTATGGGTAGTTTAGTAGAGTATACCTTCAAACTTGGGGGAGGAGAATGTCCATATCATGCCCGAAGGTTAATCTTGGTGAGCGTATATTCGGCGTTTATTACCTAGATGAGAAACACCTTAACCCTCATTCATACCCCCTAACCCACAAGAAACCCTCAACCCGAAATGAGCCATATATATATATATATATGTATATATATATATACATACATATTGCTTGGCCCTAAATCCTCATCTCAACTTGCCCTGGGAAGTTTCTGGCGGAGTTGTGTGGATCCTTGCCTGCCGTGTGCGAGAGAGTGAGAGACGAAACCCTCATACCCCCTAACCCACCCCAAAAAAAGGCCTCAGCCCGAAATGAGCCATTTTGCTTGCCCCTAAACCCCTAAACCCCTAATCCCCTAAACCCCTAAACCCCTAATCCCGAAACCCTAAACCCTAAACCCCTAAACCCTAAACCCCTAAACCCTAAACCCCTAAACTCCTAAACCCTCAACCCGTGCGCGCCGCATTTTCCTTTTGAGCTCGAGTCCCGGGCGCCGAAGTTTTTGGTTCCACCCAGGCCCAGGGCCTCACCCAGGCGATCCTCGGGGGCTTAGGGGATTAGGGCTTTGGCGGTTTAGGGTTTAGGGTTTAGGGTTTAGGGTTTGGGGGTTTAGGGCTTCAGCGGTTTAGGGTCTTAGAGCTTTAGGGTTTTTGGGGCTTAAGGTTCAGGGTTTGGGGGTTTAGGACTTTAGGGGTTTAGGGCTTTAGGGGTTTAGGGTCTTAGAGCTTTAGGGTTTTAGGGCTTAGGGTTGAGGGTTGAGTGTTGAGGGTAGGAGGGGGTTTAGGGCTTGTAGGAGTGCAAGGGCGTTTGTTCTGGCAGACGCGAAAGCTTCAAAGGATTCTAGGGCTCCGGGATTTTTTGTGTTAAGGCTGTTGGCTTTCAGGCTTCAGGACACCCCCGCATCTCCAGGGTTTGGAGGTCAGGGTTTCAAGGTCTCCAGATTTAACTTACGGTCTGGTAGAGGCCGATTGAAAAAGACATTACCATTGCATCAGCAAGCTCGGTTAAGCGTACCGGTCCATCGTAAAGATTTCTGAGCCCGCGATTAGGAACCTAAACCCTAAACCCTAAACCCTTTAACTTTAACTATCCCTCGCCCGACCCCCAGAAGCCAAGCATAGGGTTTAGGGCGTAGGCTCGAAAGGGTTTACGGTTCAGGGCTTGCCGTGTTCAGAGCCTCTCATGGGTGTCAACCCTAAACCCTAAACCCTAAACCGTGCTATTCAAGTCAAGACTAGTTGGGGGACCTGCACCCCACCCGAAGCCCCAACCTCTTAAACCCCGGTCCCTAAACCCGAAACCCTACCTAAACCCTGAACCCTAAACCCTAAACCCTGAACTTCACCTGAACCCTAAACCTAAACCCAAACCCCAAACCTTAAACCCTGAACCCTAAACCCTAAACCTTAAACCCTAACCCCAAACCTTAAAACCCTGAACCGAAAGGTGAACCTCAGGCTTTCAGGGTTCCGCGGGCTCGGGGTTTAGGGTTTAGGGTTTAGGGTGTAGGGTTTAGGGTTCAGGGTTTAGGGTTCAGGGTTAAGGGTCATGTTTCGGAGTTCAGGGCTGCGGTTTGTGATCTAATATCGGGGCCTTAATGCTAGGGTTTCATTGGGATTTGGGGTTCAGGGTTCAGGGTTTAAGGCTTAGGGCTAAGCTTGGCGTTCTTCTGGTTGGCTCTTAGGATTGGGTCTCTCTACGAACTATAATAAGTAGGCGAAAAGTTTAACTTTTAGGAGGGGTTCAGAGTCAGACAAGCAATATACTGCGAATATGGGGGCCTTAAAAATTACCGTTTCGGTGGTTCCTTATGTTGAAGATAGCAGGATATACCCCAAAGCCTTGTTCTAAATGTTCAGGCCCCTACACTGGGTTCATCCCTGAAGTATCTCAGGCGGAGAGCAGGAGATTCCACAGGGTGGGTTTAGGGTTTAGGGGGTTGGAGAGTGGGAATGCTTGCTACCCTAAACCCTAAACCCTAAACCCTGAAAAGCTTGGAGGTTGCTATCGGTTAGTTCTCTGGACCCACCTCCAGGAAACTTGGAAGCTGCTACCGGGGGCATAGGCACCTAAGCGGCCAAATAGCCCCATATCGGTTTAGGGTTTAGGGTTTAGGATATCCAAATTAGCAAGGTAGTCCACACGTTTGATAACAGACCAAGACCTTAAAGAGCAAACACCTAAGCCTTTTATTGTCAAGTCCACGAGCCTGAACATCTGAGCCTTAAAGACAGAAGAGCAGAATCCTAAAACCCTAAACCCTAAACCCTAAACCCCAGGAGGTACAGCAACAGCTGTAAGCTTTGGCACGTGCTCAGGTGCTTTCTGAGTGGCCTTCAAGGCACCCACCGTCAAGTGGCATTATGGCACCCGGCTGAGTGAAATGTTTCGTCGGAGTTGGCTATGAACCGGATGTGAGTGAAAAGCAAACGGGTAATCTGTAAGTACCAGTGTTTAACTCATCAATCGTTATGTGCAGTACCAGTTCGTTGTATCTTTCTTCTGTTGAAGGACACACCCTCCACGAAGTATTGCGTTTTTCGTCCGGGCTCTATGTTGTGCACTGATTCCTCAACCCTGAATCCCAAAGCATCCCAAACCTCTAATCTAGAGGTCGGAATGTTTACTTCCAGCATCCCACTCCGGTCCCCGTGTATCCATGCTACAATATACCCAAGAAGCCCCATACCGTGTTTTTGTCAGGCCCTAAAGTCGAAACTAAACCCTAAACCAACCCCCCGAACCCTAAACTCTAGACCCGAAACCCCTAAACCCCTAAGCCCGTGAACCCCTAAACCCTACACCGGCGCACGAATCGAGAAGTGCACCAAGAGTGTCATAACCCTACACCCTAAACCGAACCCTAAACCCTAAACCCTAAACCCTAAACTCTAGACCCTGGTGCGTGGGGCCCGTAGATTCGCCCGCGGTCAGGTTCTGCTCCGTTTGATGCCCCGGGATGATTCCGGTTCCTTCATGAATAGGTTCAGGGTTTAGGGTTTAGGGCCTTTGTTACTAGAAAATCAAACCTTACTTCAAAAAGGTCTTGGACTTAGTAACTAGGGTTATACCCAAGGCTTACTTAAAGAATATTGGGACTTTCAGCTTACTTCGAGGATTCTCTGTCTTAGGAACCACAGTGATACCGAAGGATCTATACTTAGTAAGGTAACTCTTGCCTTGCTTGCTACGTCCCATTGGTCCTCCAAGTACATGATCCCTTAGAGGAGCCTTGAAAAGGAGCCCTCATAGAACCCTAGGAACCCCTATGAAACCTACCATGAGGTGATTCCGATTCCCTCGGTGCCGATGCCTGATGGCCCGCTCCCGGAAGAGTGCCAGGAGAATGTGAAGAGGCCATGTTGCCATTTCAGCTTTCAGGACAGGGTTTTAGGGTCTTACAGAGTGGTCTCGTTCCTTGTACCAAGAACCCTCTAAGACCCTATGGCCTGTGGCTCTATTGACCTTTTCCGGCTGAAGGGCGGCCGGTTCACACTTTCCTGACAAGCTTCAAGTCAGACCCTATGTTAGACTTCCTTCTCAACTCTTACATGGTTTTGAACCTTCGGTTCAGGGTGTGCTTCGACAGGTTCTAGCACTGTTTCTAACATAAGGTACTCTACCAGGTGAGCCTTCACGATAAGGTTTGAGAGGGTCTTCTAAGGTGTTAGAAGGTTCTGTGCCATCTCAGGGTTCAGGATTTGGTGTTGTATTTCTTAGAGCTTTCTTAGCATATGGCTCTGTACTATTGGAGGGGTTCCCATGACCGAGGGAATTTGATCGTAGCCTCACGGCTATCGCACTGCCTTGCCCGGCGAGCAATGCACCACAAATCCAAAACCCTAAACCCTAAAGCCAAAACGCTAAACCCTAAAGCCAAAACCCTAAAGCCTAAACCCCAAATTCTAAACCCTAAACTCAAACCTTAAAGCCTAAACCCTCAAGAGGATGTGGGACTTAGGGTTCGGTGCAGAGATTTCCTGGAGGTTGAAGTGGTCGATCATCTCCATGCCGCTCTGCCGCAGTTTTCGACACCGTGGACATGTTTGGGATTACAGGTTATGCTGCTGTGGTCTCAGACATTTGCTCCAGTCCCACTGCGGCGACGACGACAACGACGACGACTGCTGCTGCTACTACTACTACTACTACTACTACTACTACTAGTACTAGCACTAGCACTAGCACTAGCACTAGTACTAGTACTACTATATTTCTACTACTACTACGACTACGACTACGACTACGACTACGACTACGACTACTACTACTACTACTACTACTACTACTACTCCTGCTGCTGCTGCTGCTGCTGCTACTACTAGTACCGCTACCGCTACCGCTACCGCTGCCGCTGCCGCTGCCGCTACGGCTACGGCTACTGGCTACTGCTACTGCTACTGCTACTGCTACTGCTACTGCTACTGCTACTGCTACTGCTACTGCTACTGCTACTGCTACGACGACGACGACCACTACTGCTTCTACTACCACTACTACGTACTGCGACTGCTGCTACTACTACCACCACCACTACCACTACCGCCACCACTACCACCACCACCACCACCACCACCACCACCACCACCACCTCGCGCATGGGAGACCACTACTAGTTCTAGTTCAACTTTTACAGCGGCTACTCAGGGCTCTCGTCCCATTTTCAGGCTTGTAAACAGAGGCTTTAGGTTCCTAGGCTCACGGTCGCAGCCTTGGTCCCGCTACGTTCAGAGTTGCGGACTCCTCTTAAGCCCCTGAGCATTCACGTAGCTTTCATCCATGCAAGAACTGCAATCACCGGAAACCCATGAGTAAAGTCTCTGGCCGCATGCACTGCACGAAGCAAGCTGTCGGTCTTGCGAGTCGCCTTCTGCGTGCTTTTTTGCATGCGAGTAGCTGATTGGGTCGAACAACTGCGAAAAAACATCTCGAGGAGGTAAACAGAAGCCTCAGTCCCAAACCCCCAAATCCGGCTCTTTCACGGCAGTATCCGGTGATGACCCCGTTTAGGGGAACCCTGACAAGCTTCTTTCAAAGAACCCTCTTGTGTTCCCTGAGGATACCCCTAAACCCTAAACTCCCTAAACCCTAAACTCCCTGAACCCTAAACTCCCTGAACCCTAAACCCTAGACTCCCTTAGCCCTAAACTCCTTAAACTCCCTAAACCCCCTACACCCTAAACCCTGTTCCCTGAGGATATTTTTCGGTTGCGGGCGTGCCGCCTGCGCCATTGCTCTCGGAGCGGATGCTGGGCTGCGATTGGAGGGGGCCCTTCGGGGCTCCAAAGCTTTCTAGGGGTCTATGCCATAGCCGTTATGGGTTTAGGGTTTAGGGGGCGTTATGGGATAGAGGATTTTGAGTTTCAAGCGGTGCCGGGTTTTGGCTTCAGGGCTTTCATGGTTTTTTTATCAGGTTTTGACGGCATTTTGGGCATTTTGCGGCCTCGGGTTCGGAGAGCATGGAGCGACAGTGAGTCATGTCATTCCCGCCTCAGGCAGTTGTATGTTCCAGCCGCACTCGTCGTCGTCGGGGCGAGAGAAGTTGAAGCAATGGTAGCTAGTGCCCGCAGTAGCTCGGAATCCATGGACTAAACCCGAAAACCTACACGGCTGGTTGTGAAGATGGCGCAGGTGTCATTCGATTTCTTCGCCCTCCTGAACCTGTTCATCAGTATCGTGGCGGGCTCGGGAGGAGACACTTCGATGTTCTTGCCCGGTATACAACCTTTATCGCAGACTTGTGTGCACCCTTATAAAACCCTTGACGACTCCCTGAACACCTATAATACAACGGCATGGCCCCGTGTTCAGGGATCACGAAGGTTTGAGATTAAACAAAGACTAAGGAATGTAGGCTTGCCCGGACCCAATGCAGAGCAGAGACTTTGCTGCGTCTTCGCCATCCGAGGTCATGGGAACCTTCCTGCTGAAGGACGATGCGCATCTTGGCACACTATGCACAGCACTCTTTTGGTAAGGGTACCCTGAACCCTAAACCCTAAGCCAGAGGTTTGAGGCGGTGTAGGGCTGGAGCCCTCGGCCCTCGAAGCAAACTTTGCCTATGCCTACTTATAAGGGTTTAGGGTCGTTTAGGGTTTAGGGTTGTTTAGGGTTTAGGGTTTGGGCCGGGCTTTCTAGCTTAGTGTCCCAGGCTCCTGTGCGCAGCCCGAACCAAAGACTTGGTCACGCCTCTCAAGGCATTTGAAGAACTTCTACAAATGCTTGGCGGACAGCATTTGCCAACCATGCCTCTGGGATTCTGTTAAGCGTTTTTTGATTCTGTTAGGTTTTTTGGGGGTTAGGGTCTAGGGCCAGCAGAGTTGCTCGAACACCCGAAAGACCCACAGCCACAAAAGCTGAATCCGTAGATGTTGAAGCCGCTCGTGCTTGGTTTGTGCACGTATGTTGTTCGGGTTCCTGAGGTTTCGGGCGCTTTTCAAATTTGGACTTTGGATGTTTCGTCGATTTGCAATCTTGCCCTAAGACTTCAACCCTATAAGCCCGAAGCCCTAACCTAAGCCCTAAACCCACACCCCTATAAACCCTAAATTCGGGGATCGTGGGAAGAGGAGATGGACTCGGAGTTGCTGTTTTAGGGATTGGGTTCACGTAGACGCCTTTAAACTCCCCTCCGTTAATTCGCACGAAGTCCACAATGGAACCTGTAAGGTCCCCTTAAGAGGATCCCATAACTTAGTTCCCAATACCAACCTTTAAGCTTTTTGGGTTCTTATAACTTTAATTTAGTAGTAACCTGAAAGTTTAACCTTTTATTTCCCTGGCTTATTGGGGAAGTAAGATAAGGGTTCCCTTTAAAGGGATCCTGAAGTCCATGCCGTTCTAGCCAGGGGAGTTCTGTCCACTTGGGGTTTCTTTCGCAGGTGGGGTGCAGGAAGTACTTTTGAAAGGGCTCCCTTTTTTGAGGGTCATCATGAAAACCCTAAGCCCGAAACCCTGCAAATAAAACCTAGTCTTTGCAAAATGATATGGCCGAGCCGCTTCTGGGAAAGCGGGGCTTCGGATTTTAGGCTCTACGATTTAGGCTAGGTCCTAGGTGAATGGTGAAAAGCGTTATAGAGGGAATGAATGATCGAAGTTCATTAGCCGCGGCAAGTGGAATGAACGTAACATCCCTAGCTGGACCCAAGGAGCCTGCCTGTTTCACCTCCGCCCTGCACCCAGCAGTCCACAACTGGCGCCTCCCCTTCAACTAGGCTAACTAGGCGGGTTATAGAATATAGCTGTACGTATATGCATATACGTGTATGTAATGTATGCTTATGTATTGTTTACTTGAGTTTCATGGTCCTTGCCACCTTAACTTGACACTTGGATATCGAAGTTTCTTTGTACATGCCCTGCTCCAGGTGCAGATAGCGGACAGGGTGGCATGCAGTGCTTGATGCCATTTCTGTCGCTTCCCTGCACTCAAAAATCTCTGGTTTCGGCGTAACCAGCTGGGCAGATGACTCTCAGACCTATGTCTTTTTGGAATCCTACCCCAATGAAAAGGTTGATCATTCCTTGCCGGAAACTGGAAAGCCTAAGCCCTGGACCCTAAGCCCCCTCTCGATGCCGCGTTGGGGATTTGGAAGCTGAGCTATTCTTGCTCTATAGGCGTTTCGGCTTTTCAGGGCTTATGGCTTTGGGGACCATGAGCTGCAAACCCGAACCCCAAGCCCGAAAGCCCGAACTCTAAAGTCGAAAGGTCTAAATGCTATATAGCGAACCCCTAAACCTGGCGCTGCCGTTGGATGTTGGGAAATGTTTATTTTCGGGAGGCTTAGGGAGTGTCAGAGAGTTTCCGGAGTGCACTGGCTTGTTCTTAAGGAGTAGGGCTATGAAAAACGGTGAAGGGCTTAGTATTTAGGGCACAATATGTCGAGTTAAACATGCCCTGGTAAATATGCTTTTCGGAAGCCTCAGATTTTTCGGGAGGGGGGCTGAATCATAGGGATCCTCTAGTATTCCTGATAGGATTCCTCTCCTTTCTGAGGCTCCCATTCGTACTTTAACTACGCCATCCTGAGGTGTGCATATACATGTGCCTACCACACATGATTACTCAAACATGTGCCTTGTCCGATCGTCAGGATCATGACGGTGCTGAACGTCGTGCGGCTTGTCTCTGATTGCGCCGAACCTCCAAGTGAACCCGAAAGCTTCGACCTGCAAATACCTGCATGCCAGGCTCCCTAAACCCTGAACCCTAAACTCTAAACTCTAAACCGTGGTTTAGGGTTTAGGGTTTAGGGCTTCGGCCCTAAACTCTGGACCCTAAACCCGGGAACATTAAAGCTGTCAAGCCCCGAACCCGAAAGGGCCTAGGGTTACAGTAGAAGCCCAAAAGTTGGAAACCCAATAGCCTCAGTCCTTAAGAGTAAAGTATAGGGAAATCCAGCACGATTTGTCCTTGATCCGGTTTCCAACTTTTTGGCGTTTACTATAGGACCTACACGCGGGACTCCACAGACCCCACCTTCATCACGGTCACCAGAAGCTAGCAGCTAGATGATTTCCCCGCTGCCTTTCGCAACGGGCGTGATTTGGCATCGACCTAGCAAGGCATGCAGAATCACAAGAGGCAAATCCCTCAAACCGCTACTTCAATATCTTAGGGGCTGAGTAGGTGACCTCTAACCTTTTGGGGCTTCTATAATCCTACTATAACTCGAAAGGTTAAATAATCCTACTATAACTCAAAAGGTTAATAATCCTACTATAACTCAAAAGGTTAACCTTTTTTGGGCTAAGGTACTCAGCCCCTAAGATATTGAAGAAAAAGTCGACCCAAGCCCTACAACTCCGAAAAGCCCCCTAAACCTAGGGTTTAGGGTTTAGGGTTTAGGGTTTAGGGTTTAGGGTTTAGGGTTTAGGGTTCAGGGTTTAGGGTTTAGGGTTTACACACACACACACAGAAGATCTTGCATCGACCTTGCCTCTTTGTTCGAAGGTCTTGGCCCGGCCGTCTGAGGTTTGGCAGACTCTACAACAGCATCGGGTTTCAAGCGTAGGACCTCCTAAATTCCGAAAAAAAAAACCCGAAGCCGTCATTTTCTGAAGCCCAAAAGCGCCTACAACCAGACCTCCAGAGAGACCTCGTTCAAAGAGGGTTTTGGGCATTCTTGGCACATGCATGAACTGGGCGGCCTGAGAAAAGGCCGTAGTTACTCAAAGCCGAGACACGACGCTCGGAGGACGAGATGCAAAAGTCTGAATAAGGTATAATGTTGCTCCTTAGAGTAGTTGTAAATCTACCAGAATATCCCCCCGAAAAGAGCTGATCTAATGTAAGCCCCCTAGTATACCAATGTCAGCATTCAATTTTCCTCAACCTTGCATTCACCGAAAATCCAGATGTCATGCCCTAAACCCTAAACCCTGCAGTGGAGACAGAGCTATGCGGAGCCTGGCAGGGCTTGTGCGAGTGTGAGAGTCGAAAACCCTAAA